>PVJL010001456.1:0-18191 GCA_004026885.1 Lyroderma lyra
GGGGAGAAAGGGGAGGGGGTGGGAGAGGAGGGGGGAAGCTAAATATAAGGTGATGGAAAGAGAAGTCACATTAGGTGGTGAACTTATTATACATCAAGTTGACAATGCACTGTAGAATTGTATGCCTGAAACCTATGTAATCCTTGCTAACAGATGTCACCCCAATAAGTCTAACAATAAAAATGAATTAAAAAAAAAATGAAAAAAGCAATGAAGTTACTAGTGCAGAGCCTTGAAATGAGAACCAATCCTAGCTAAATTCACTGTGATTTGCTATCATAGTATTAGTCGGTATCTAACGTTAGCACTACAAAAGTGGCCAAGGTAAGTCCAAGAAAGAATCATGAAGGGAGACCAGCCCTCCCACCCTGCTATCTATTAGGACAAATTGTAAAGCTCCAGAAAATAAAACAGGACAGTACTAGTGCATGAATGGACAGACAAATCGGGCCCAGAAACAGATGAAAGCAACACAGGAATAAAGTCTATTTTAAAAGCACAGCAACAGAAAAAAGAATCAACCAATGGCACCAGCAACTGGGGGAATAAAAGTCCACCTGGAATAAAAATAAAATTGGATTTATGCCTCACAATTTATACAAAATTAATTCCAGATTAAGGATTCGAATGTATTTAAGATAAAATCATACAAACATTAGGAAAAAATAAGATTAAAACAAAAAGTCTTAGCTTGTGGTAAGAGGCCTTTAAAATAGAGCACAACTGTTTTGGAGATCATATGATAAAAGATAATCATTTGACCATATTAAAATGGAAAACTTCTTTACGGCAATAAATATATGAAAACATCCTTCTAGTGGGCTGTAGTAAGAGTGCTATCTTAGTGCTGTTTAATATGCATTTCTCTGACGACTAGGGAAGCTGAGCACCTTGCTATACATTTATTGGCCATCCGGCTTTCCTCCTTTATGAAATGTTTTGGGCCGTTTTCCCATGGAGTTGTATTTTTCACGTGGATTTATGAGAGTTGCTTTTTCATTAACAAAAAATAGACAAGTCCTTCATGATAGGTGTTTACTGTGACTATCTGCTCTCACCCTGTGGGTTGCCTTATCACTCCCATTCATATCTTTAAGAAAAGGCTGTTTGTTCTCACATGATTATAAAATGCTTACAATGAACACAAAAGAAACTAGTATTAGGTACTACTACTGCCTCTGGGGAGGGCAAGGGCAGTGTACTTTTCACTGTACCCTCTTGTACTGTTTTTATTATTCTTTGCATGTGTTTTGACTTTTAAGACAAAGGAAGGGCCCTCTAGCTTGCTATAACTCAGCAGCTGCTAGCTTTTCCTCTCTAATCTTATTCCCAAACAGTCAGTAGCAGTAGAGAGGATAAACGAAAGATCCTGCTGCCCACACAGGTCCTTTTATGACACAGCCCATCCCCTCGGAGGCAGCACAGTAGGCACTGCTGCATTCACACTACTCACGCTATAACCCAGCAACTCCATCACCACCAGCATAACCTTAGTCAAGCTACTGACTCCCGCCATGCCTGTTACCTTATCTGCAAAATGGGGAAAGGTATATAAGACTGCCCACTGATCCCTGGTATTCACACACTTGTGTAACCCTCTCCCTGTGCAGGCTGGATCCCATGACTGCTTCTAGACAACCAGATGTGACAGAGGTGAGGAGGTCTCAGTGCCTAAATGAGGTGGGTCTTGGCTACACGTTCTCTTACTTGCTTACTCTGAGGGAAGACAGCTCCCACATTGTGAAAGGCCCACATGGCAAGGAACTAATGTCTACGGCCAACAGTCAGGAGGACCTAAGGCCTGCCAACCGCCAGGTACATTGCCTTGGAAGAAGGCCCTCCCGAGCTGAGCTTCGTGATGAGGTCACAGTCGCAGCCAAAAGTCTGACTGCAGCCTGAGAGAAACCCTGAGTGAGAGGCGCCCAGCTGAGCCATGCCCGATCCAGACGCACACAGCGGGCGGCGACACGTGTGAATGATGATCCATGTTTGTGATTTAAATGGCTGTTTTGGAGTAATTTGTTGTACAGGATTAGATACTAGTCCCCTCCTCTTCTGAACTGTGAAAATTAAAAGAAATAATACATGGAAAGCTCTGAAAAATATGGTAGACACTAGTGATCAAAACACACTGGCTCTTTAATAAAAATATTAAGGTCTGCAGTGTGGAACAACTAATGTACTCCTTCCATCGAGAAGTCAGAACAGAATGGCAACTGGGAATAATAGCAACCTCCAAAGATACGTCAACTTGCAGAAAACCCACTACCACTGCATACGTTGTACTGACAAAATAATGATGACAACAGTAGCAAAAGATAGAAATTAAGATCAATAGAATAATAATCATTCACTGAACATTCTATGAACACACACACACAAAAAAGACAACCATATGTGGCCAAATCCCAACACCTCAAAATATGATATCAAAATCACATAGGAATTCAAATCAGTTAAAATATTCTTGTATCAAGCTCTTCCTTACAATTATTTTTAGAAGTCTGAAAATCCATACAACGTGAAGGATAAAAATACAACTTCTTACTTATGTAGTTTTCTTACCCTCCAGTATCTGGAGCACACAACCAAAAGTGACCTTTGTGTGAACGCACAAAAAGAGATGCTTCGGCAGTTCTGACAATAAATTGGTTTGGATTCCTCCTCAAATATTGGCTCAGTATCCTGAAAAGGGAAAGATTTATAAAATTTTAGGAATGGCTTGGTTGTCAATTAAAATGATCACACGATGACAGAAAATAAAATGAAATAAAGACATTACTTGATATGTTCATCATTTTAGCCCCTCATGTGAGAACCAACTCAGTAAAAAGCAGAAAAACTACACTATCAAAACACCTGGGCATGACAGCATTGCTACAAAGCTACTCAAAATTAAAACACTGATGGGAATCAGTGTCATGACTCTAGCAATAACCAGTGATAAAAGTCTGAGTCAACTCTAACTGTTTTTTAGCTGTATGTGCTTTTTAAAGTTTTTTTTAAAACAAAAACAAAAACAACAACAACAAAACTTAATCAATTCCTCCAGTTTCTCCCAGATTCAATGTTAAAAATCCCCTAGCCGAAGAGATTAGCATCAATATTGTCGGAAAATTGATCTGCCTTTCTTATTGATAAAAAGTATGAAGGGATTCAAGCCCAAAGAACAGAGAGAGAGAGGACTAAAAGTGGCTTTATATGCTTTCTGTGACAGTTTGCTTTATATTTTTTCCCTCGAGCAAACAACCTTTTCATTTTTAACTTAAACAGAAGCAGTTGAGGAAAATCCCAAGTCTTCCCATCCTGTGCAATATGTTTCTCTCCCATACTTCAATCCTATAAAGCCAATGTCTACCACCAAAAGTAAAACAAATTAATTCACTTACAGAGTGAGCATTTAGGGGATCTTCTATTCTCTGTCAGTAAGACTATCAAAAAAGAATGCTGTTTCCTTCCCCTCTCAGAAAGAAAAGGAAGGTGCTAAATACCAAAATTTAAGACTCCATGAGAGGAAAAACAGCCGTCACTCCCAGTCTCACTTGTCTCACCTGCGTGCCACTTATTTCCGAGGTAACAATCCACACCTTCAAGATGCCCGTCACTGAGAGTGCCACCACAGTGTCCTCTGAGCCAAGAAGGAACCAGATGCCAAGGTTACAAACGTAACACACTTTACTTGTAAACAGTGACATGGTTATAATAGCAACATGGAACATGGCTCACTTTAATGAAATTAAATTATAGTGTCTTGTACAATGGGCATAAAAACATACTTCTTTCACAAAATAAAACAGAACTTAAAACATAATAGAGATGATCAAAAACTTTTCCAACAAGAAAAATTGTTTCTAGCTACTTGAATTTATTTTTTTTATTTCTGATCAAGTTTTTAATAATTTCAAATGTTCTTGATCACTCTGTTAAAGAACTTTGATTCTTTAAAATTCATAACTTTTCATTAGTTATCATGATGAGCACACTCTACTTCTTCAATGCACTCATTTCCCCACTCTCCTGCCTACCTCACTTGCCTTCTAGACACTTCATTGTACGTTAAACCTTCCGCAAACTGTGATCAAGAGAAAGACACAACAGAAAACCTAAATTTACTAGCTTAGGGTAAGGGAGCAGCTGAATTTACCAGGAATTTGCATATTTAAGTTTAAGTATGCCTAATCCCCTTTCTTTTCATTATCTCCACATAAAATAGAAACGCTTCCTTTGTCTCTTAAGCAAGAGACAAAGCCAGGCCTAAGAAACACACCAATGAAACTATGCTTCCTCCGGCCATGCCTGCCAGGGGTTAAGATACTCTTCCTCCAGTGCTGAAAATCACTAGTGCACTCTAAGACTGCCAAAAGCTATGGAATGGAGATCATGGAACACTGTAAATTTTAACTCAAAGATTCCTTTATGAAAGTAGAGACAGGCCATAAGTTATTAGTTATTTCTTAAATAAAAGAATACAACCAAATTACATTAATATATAACATGTTACAGAGTTCTACAGTAAACTAACCATAGCTGCTGAAGTTCCTAAAGGACACCACACACTGACCTTGTGTCCGGTGGGACCGAATGATACTCATGGAGCTAATCCAGTCTGGAGATATCTTTGATACCAAGGAGTATAACACCTCCAGGCTGGTGGCATCCACAACGAGGATTTCAGGATAATGGCCATGGCATAAAAGCCTTCCTTCATGCTGACTCCCAACAGAGAACTGGTAGAACTACAAGGAAAAGGGTTTTTAAGTGTTCTTTTTTACTGTGGATACTTGATTGACATGCAATCATCAAGTTCATTATATGATGCTCAATTTCTTCAGTGTATTTCCAGGCATGAGCCATACAGTACAGATCATATGACTACATTTACACACACACATCAAGTAATATTACTATTTCAAAATATCTAACAAAAACTACTCTTTCCCTAACATCCCCTGATTTGAACTTTGGAAAATTCATGATCATTCTTCTTTTTTATCCTCCTGCAGCACCTAAAACAGGACTGTTGGATGAATAAAACACTTGAATCAAATTAGCTTCAAAAATCAAAGTAAAAGGGAACCTTAGGTGCATCAAAAAATAAGAATTTTAGATGAATGGGAATAGGTGGACATAGGATTATAATTACTAATTATGGCCAAGTAAAATTTATAAGACTGCTGTTCAAACATATTATAATCAAAAGTAAATTCTGATGAATCTAAGTGTGTTATTTTAGAGTAGAATATGAGTCAATGGTGTTAACCATTTGCAGTGTACATTTTTACTTTGGGGAAGAAAAAGAGAGGAAGCACCAATACAATCATGACCCGCATGTTATTCACGTTAAGAATAATTCAAAAAAATAAGACGGTTTTCAATGAACAAAGAACAGAGGAAGAATAACATTAATATCAAAACATGACCACCAACTTATCAAAGGACCTGCCTTCCCTTAGCCTCAAAAAATAGTGACGGTCTTAGTTGAATGATCCTCCCAGAGGATTTTTAGGTGAAGACATCTAATATCCAGACCACTCTTTCCCAAGGACTGGACTTCATACAAATCAAGCTAAACACGGCGCAAAGGGCAATGCTGTAACCACTCTACAACTAGGGAAAAAGCTAAGAAACCCAGGCTCAATCTGCTCCTGCACTCATTAGCCCTGCTCTCAAGAGCTCAACACTGTATGGGAAGGAATACAATCTTTTCTCAATTACAGAGTGCCTTGTACAAGGAGGACCACAACTGCTTAAACATAAACATTGATTGTGGAGCACATTAAGTGCGAGGCAGCCTCACTGCAACTCCAAGACAAGGGCTAATAGAAGGCAGGCTACCGCTAGACCTCAGAAGTTTGATTTTAAAAAAACAAGACACAAAACCTAGAGGTCCCATGGACTTCCAGGCATTCCTACACAATAATGTGACCATTGGTCACCTTGGCCTGAATTAGAGGAGGACGTGCCAAGGAGGAAAGAATGGGTCTAGAGCAGCAGACTTTGCCAGCATTCATCCAACACCAGCCAGGAGAGACACACACCGCAGTCACCAGGGGAGAGCTCCTTCCTGAGGGGAGGAACTATTAGACCTACCTGACCAAAATGCCTCTCATCTTTGGCTTTAAAGTTACACTCCCAAACAATCTTTTGAACGCTAATATTTAGCTTTCTAGAAATTTTGATACTGGCAAACAAAGTATCCTAAATGGAGGAACGAGTTCTCTAAATATTAAAAAAGAATGCTCCCACATGACAATTTAATAAGCTGGCATTTCTTTATGATTTCAGTAAGTGCTAGAGTCATCAATGTTTATAATTTCTGAGTATATAAAAACAACTTGCTTCTGGACCTGGGAGGGTAAGGATCACACAGGAAAGAATTGTCACACACTAGTGAATCCTCCAAAAAGCATCTTCTAATTATAGATGGCTCCCAATTTAAATGCAGAAGGCCCAACACAGGATCTGATAAATAGCAGGCACTGAAAATATGCTGAATAAATATGATTTTTCCTAAAATGTAAACCGAACAATTTTAAATCATAAAATTAGGCAATAGTCAATACTTACATCAAATGAATTCAAGAAATTTACAGTATCATTTTTCAATTAAAATAAATTATCTACAAAGTCAATAACTACATCATTGTATTACTTTTCTCTCTATAAACCTTGATGATGCTTTGTATGACACAAAAATAAACAATGTATGCCCTTTAAATAAAAAGCGAATGCCCTGACAGCATTGAAAAAGCAATTTTTCAAAGGCCTCTGCCAGAGCAAGAAATTGTCACAAAAGACCTTTATCACACCAATCACGGTCTCCCTCACAAACATTTTTCATTGCTTTTCTAATTTGCACTGGCACAGGAGAGTTTTATTTTTTCTGCAACAAATATTTGTGTTTATTTGTTCTGAGGGAAGCAGAATGATGTAACAGGAAGAACACAGTCCCCAGAGTCAGAGAAACCAGCAGCAGGGGTCCTGCCCCTTGCAATGACTCTGAGATGGGAGCACAGTCATTGAATCACTCTGGGTCTCAGCTTCCTTACATGTAAAATGACACACTCCTATTTAAGCCATAAGGATGTAGGAAGCACTCAATGAAACACCATACTAAAAAGTGCCTTTACAATAGTTACTCAATAAATGTGAGTTCTCTTCTCTTCCCTCTCCTTCCCCACTGGGAATCTTATCTTCTACATACTTGTAATTTTCCCAGCACAGTAAATGATGAGGAAACTGAAGCTCCAAGAACCTGGCAATTATGAAAGAGGAAGAAAGAATACTAGGAATGTAAATCAGAAACTATAAAGTCCCATGTCAGTTCCTAAAGTAAGCCAGGCATATGAAATCATCATTTCCTCTATAGAGTTAGAAAGTCAAAAAACATACCCAAAGACCAACTACACAAGCAATAGAAAGGGTATGACCCATAATGTGTGTGTGTGTCCATTTGTGTCAATCATGAATGGATTCATGAAGACTCTAGTAAGAGAGCATTCTATTATTTAGGACCTAGAGGACTTCCATGTTTCCACGTTAGTCTCCCCTACTTTATTATCCTCTTAGGAGGAATACTTTTACTACTCTAATTCTAGTCTTCATTGTCATAAAAAAATACAGCTCAATGTTTAAAAACCACTTTTTAATTGTATAACTGTAATAAGTTGTGTTGACTTGGACAGTTACAGAAAGAGATACTCACCTGTATGCCAGTATGTGTACAGGCTAATTTTGTAAATTCAATACATCTGCCATCACTGACGTCCCAGAGGCACATTTCTCTGTAAAGCAAAATCATAGCTAACTTTAAATCTGATTTTTAAAAGTACTGTGCCACTTCGTCACTGTGTTTTAAAAGTAATCTTCCATCAAAACTGGTCTATTTCCGAAAACAAAAGTAGTGTATCATCATTACGGCCATTCATTAAAAATTCTGGTCCTCCCACCCCACCATCCCAACCTCCTTTCAGACTCAGCCACCCAGTCTTGGTCCATATTCTTTCTGAGCTCATGGTAGAACAGCACCTCCCAGCTCCCTTTTGGATGGCGGAGTCTTGTGAGCAGTTCTGGCCAGCCCTGATAAGAGGCCCTCCAGAACACTCTGCTCCTGCCTCTGCTCCAGACAATGGGGGCTCCCTCACCCTCAGCCTCAAAGTTAGGATGATAATGACACAGAGCAGAGCCCCAGGTGAGAGATGAGGGGCAAGTAATAAAAATAAGAAATAAACTTTTAATTTAAATCATTGAGATATTTCCACTGGTTGTCAACCTGGCTAGAAAATTTAGCACTGCCAAAAACAAATAAAAATTAAAGTTAACAGAACATAATATTCTGCTATTTATTGCAGAAGTTCAGAGTACATACAAACAAAAAAGCTTGTATCTCAAACTAAAAACATTCAAAATCAGAAATGTCAGTATGCCTTGTCTTTTAAAGAAATAAACTTAAGATTTATGTAACAGAAAACAATATTAATAAAATGTAATGATCCTGATATGATGATTTTCTTTGACATGTCCTTTCCTATGTCTCACATTGTATGAAACAATTTTTCAAAAAATGTTCAATATATTTAGATTATGTATTCTAATGTGAATTATCCTTTCATTGAACAAAAGCTATTATATCTTTACTTGATGCTGCCTCTTCTTGTTCCAAATAGTACACAAGATTCTTCTCTAATTCATAAAATTATGGGGAGGCCGGAGGGAATAACTTCTTAAATAATTCTATTCCAGTTCCCCAACACTCATTTATAACATTGTGTAAGTATCCAATATTCTAAGCACCAAAAACATTTTAAAACTTCCTCACACTCTAGACGCTACCACTACTGTCCACTGACGTTATGTCTCCAAAAGCAAGTTATATTCTGAGGCTTAGGAAAATATGTAGCTACACCAGTGCAGTAACATACATCAGTATAACTATGTGAACTGTCACATGGCTTCATCTTCCAAATTCATGCTGCATCATAGGGATTTTTAAAACTCTCAAAGTTGTTTGCCTGCTCTTAACAATGCCACGGGGATTAATGATCAAGCTTTAATTTTTATGGTGTTTTGAGTTCTCAAAGGCAAGCCAAAGACATAACCATAAATTATAATCAATGTATTATAAAATTCATTAATAAAGATAAAATTCAGATTTTTAAAATATATTTTAAGTGTCTTTAATTTTAGACTAAAGAATTTATTTTAAAAATATTCCAAAAGAAAAAAAAACTTCCCTACTTACTAATACACTGGTACTAATTGCAATAAAGATGTATGAGGAAAAACAGGGAATAAGGAAATACTTACCCACTTTCAGATGCACTCACAATGTACTGTTTGTCACTAGAAGCACAAGCTTTGGACAAACAGGTGATTGAAGCTGTGTGACCAAATAACAGTGCTCGAGGATTAACCTAGAAATAACAAACATTTGTTGATGAAAGTACCAAATTTTTAAAAACTAGTATGTTTTAGGAATCCTGTTAAATATTCAACATAAATATACATATACAGGTTTAAGAAGAATCACTCAGAACATCAAAAACTATGAACAAGGACTTTTTATTAATGCTCACAGTCACCCTACTAAATGGTTCCAAGGTCAAAACTGGAACACCAAGAGGTGACATTACTTGCCGGATATCATACAGGAAGTGATGGAGCCAAGATTCAAACCAGGACAGTCTTAAGCACTAAGCTACAGTATATTGAGAAATCAGGTAAAGAATGTGAATTAGTTCATAAAATAATTTAACCTCACTTATTTTTAAAATGATACGTCCATTGATCTAAAGCATAAAGTCTCTAGATTGATATCCACAAATATAAAAAATAGAGGACAGGTAGCCTCCCAAATGCTGGTAACATTAACTATCAGGAACTAGTAATGATCTTCATAGACTCATAATTTAGTGACATGAGTCATACAATTACAGAGAATCCCTACTATTCCACAGTAGTCTGGCCATCAGCTTCCAAATTTATCTACTTTATACCAAATGGCATGCTATTCATATTACTTCACACCTTTAAAGCTCCTTTGTACCTCCCTTCATGGTGTGCATTTTGCAAACAATTTATCCTAATTTACTAGGAAAACTAAATTGTTCTGAATCAAGTGCTGCATGGGAAGAGTATCGAGATTGTTCTATAGTTCTGGTATGGGACAAATGAAGAGATTTTTCCAAATCAAATTTATCTTGGCCATCTTTTGCTAAGAAATTAAGAGAAAAACTCAATCATTGTTTATGGTTAGAATAGGCCAGAAAGTTTTCTCATACATCCAAAATTTTCTCATACATCAAACCCCACCTCTGAATGTCAACTTTCTTGACACCACATTCCATGCCAGCTACTACCCCGAGTTCTCTGTTCCCCTTTACAGGAAAATTCCTGGGGAGAGCTGTCAGAGAAGGGAGGTTACACTATGGAAAAAGAGAAGAGCAGAATATACCCTGTGGTGTTCTACTGGAATTGGAGGGATCAAGTGAACTCCATGTGCATGTGCATGTGTATATGTGTGGTTGGTGTGTGTGTGTCCCCAACTCCTATTCTCCTATTAGGTTTACAGAGAAAGCCCAGGAGCAGCACACATTGAGCACTCATGTCTATAATAGTAAGGAATGGCAATAAATACAGTGATTTTTACATTAAATATAACAAAATTATGCTTTATAAAAAGTTGTGCTCTCTCCAAGACATTCACCTTAAAAGGTATAAATGTTCAAAATTGGTTTTTAAGACCTTTTTGAAAGCCTCCTTCAGAATGGGTAAAAATCTTTTGCAAAATCTTAAATGTAACATATTATGTCACTTAGAATAGATAATACATTTAAATATAGTCAAAAGCCAGCAGAAGTCAACTCTGATGAATAAACTAAATAAATAATCTGCATAATACCAATTTTATTTCAAAATACATTTCACAGAAAATATATCATAAAGCCAAGTGTTACTCTGGAACTGTGTTTTTCTCTACTAAGTAGTTTCTTACATTAAAAAGTACAATAGGCATTTCAAATACTCACTTCCAATTCTACTGAAAGATCCCAGAGACATATCTGTCCATCATGGCACCCAGTTACAATTGTGGCCCCGTCATCGGTTAAAAGTACTGCTGAGATGCAATGTGTTGGTGCTTTGCGACCCCACAGAATGATGGGTAGAACAAGGCTGTTTCCTGCCATTGTGTTTTCAGACCTGGAAAGTCATCAGAACAATGTCAAATGTTGCAGTATTTCCTTCTAAAACATATTACACATTCTTATTATGAAGCCAACTTGAATTTCCTAAGTGTCAAGAATTCTTCTAAATATTATATATAATACAAACACAAAAATATATAAATCTCATTTTATATATGTAAAACCTAATTAAAACCTCGATTAGTCCTCACAACAAATCATGCAGGAAGTACTATTATCACTCCTCTTTCACAGGTAAAGACAATAAGTCATAAAGGGCCACAACATGAAAAGTGAAGTCATGGAAGCCAAGTGCAAACCCCGGCAGCCAGACTTCAGAACCTATAGTCTATCACACTAGGCTCTGCTACCAATGACAAGGGAAGCTTCCAAACATTTTAAGTTTCCAAACCAGTAATGAACATCAATGTCCAAGAAAAACTCAGGTGTTTCACAGTATGCCAAACATTAGAAAGAGTATGTGCAGTGAGAAACTCATTCAACCATTTTACTACAGGCCTATTATCTCCCAAGGTCATAAACGTCTTTTGTTGTAAACTCCTGATTGTTAATGGGAAAAAGAATTTCTCCTTAAACTCCTTTCTGCATAAAATTTGGTTCTAGTACAAGGGTTTAAATTTGAGATGAATAACCAATTAACCAGTGAATATGCAGTACATCTCTTACAGGAGAGCACAAATACCAAGAATTATTCCTTCATATGAAAAAATTAAGGTCCAGTTGGTGAAACAACTAGATTTAAGTGTCATTAACTAAGTGGTTAAGGCTGAAATACTAGTTCAGAAAAGTTACAGAGAAATGAAGACGGCAATAAGCAAAGAGGGCCCCAGAGAAAACAGAAAACTACCAGATGTTATGAAACCCTAGGGGGGGGCACCTATAAATTTGACAAATGGTTAATGAAAAGGAATGTCACTGTAGTGATGTTTTGCTACTCAAGACTTCTAATAACAAAAGATATGTGTGTAATTGTAGACAGTGTAGAATGCTAATTTCTTCAGATAGAAATTCTGTGTGAAAGGAACTGGTTTGATAGCCATGGTCTTTCTTATTGCTGCTAGCTGCTTTTAACAAAAGTCTCTTCTTTAAACAACTACCTACACTCCTCAAACGAATAAATAAAGACTAAAACTAAAAACTCTTAAACAGAGAAATGGTTATGAGAAACGAAATTAGGCAAGCAAAAAATTATGAATGATGTTGGAATGTTTTCTAAAAAGAACCTATATTACATCTTTTATTTTTTGTGAGAATACAAGGCTTTCATTAGTTTCTTCTCCCAAAACATCTTTTTGCTATAAGTAAAAGGTATACATCAAAAGAAAAAATTCCAAATTCACTTCCTATTAATAAAACCCTGCATGTATGTTTGCCATTTCATAAACTATCATGACACTAACAATTATTTCCATATTCTTATTTGACATCAGAAAATGAAACAAAGCTCTGAATTAATTTTAACGTATTTTGTACAGCATGTTCCTAGCTAAATAACATATCCAACAATGATTTTCTCAAAGAGAGAATCTGGAAGGAGTTCATTTTTCCATGGTGACAACATTCAGTTTTAAATTATAGCACCCAAAGATTTCTCTCAATTAAATAAGCTCACAGCATCAAGCACAATATGGTGAGATCTGGAAAGAACACCATTTTGCTGGATATTTGAGGACTTGTATTCAATGTATACTGCCCACCTTAAAGCAAACTTATAGATTCAGGACTAAGGAATGTATGTGCTATAGAGAAATGTGCTTGCTCTGATACAACAAGAGAGAACATTCTGGTCTCAAAGTGACAGGCAAGTCAAGGTAATCAGGAAGAATGATGCACTGCACAGCCCTTAAAACAAGTGACAATAATCACCCATAACATGATAAAGGTATAGCTTATGTCCTTAGAAAACACACTGATCTCTAATCAACTTCTCTGGAAACTAAAATAATTACGAAGTCTTGGGACCAAAACAAATCCCCACATTACTAAAAAATCAAGAACTGACAGTCAGCGAAAATCTGAGAGGCGTTCTCTTCAAGGGCAATTTAGGGTCTTCATAAAGGACTGGATTAGTTTCCTAGGCTGTCAGGACTATAAACTGAATGGCTTAAGCAACAGAATTTATTCTCTCAGTTCTGGAGGCTGGAAGTCTGAAATCAAGGTGTAGGTAGGACTGTGAGGGCTGTGAAGGGAAGAATCTCTTCCAGGCCTCTCTCCTTGGCTTATATGAGGCCATCTTTATGCTCAGGTGGCATTCTGCCCATTTGCATGTGTGTCTCCAAATTTCCCCCTTTTCATAATGACATCAATCATATCAGATTAGGGTTCACCTACTAACCTGATAATCTCTATAGAGACCTGAATAAGGTCACATTCTAAAGTACTAGAGGTTAGGACTTCAACATACGAATTTTAGGGGAACACAGTTCAACCCATAACAGAAATACGAGGGCTATCTGGAAAAAAATCCAGCAATAAATGCCTCTATTTTTCATATCATGTGGCTAGATACTTTCTGGACAGCCCTTGTATATCCTTTTAAAAGAACACAACCTAAAATTAATTAATAATCCAAAAAGCAATTCTCCAGAGGAAATAATGGTAAAGAACTTCACTAGATCTTTTCCGGGGGATCACATTACACCAGCTAGTTAATTGCTTATCTGAGGAATAAGGTCAGAAGTTCTGTCCCACCAAAGTATGAGTCATCTACCACCTTATGTGTGTGTGTGCGGTGGGGCAGGGAAGAGGTAAGAATCCAAAATTCACTGATGTATTTCCAGGGAAATTAGACTGTAAAAACTAACCTGTCCTGATCCCAAGATATATCTACTCTGTCACAGATCCTTAAATTATGCACAATGCTATTTCTTGGCTGGTATACTACAACAAAGATCTAAATAGGAAGTGTCTGTTGGTGAAATATTTAAAAGGTAAATAATCACAAATAATACCTGAAATGAAACTCCAATGGCAATCATAATCAGCAGCTGATATTAACATGTCTTACTGCTGGAATTAGGGTACTTCCACTGAAATTCAGTACAAACAGAAAGGACTTCTACATCAATAATCAATCAAAGAACTTGGTGACCAACTGGACAATGGTAACAAATGACACAGGAGGATAAGGTTTCAGATCTTGGCTAGAACAGGTAACCAAGAGTATTATTTACAGACTAATGTGGAGAAATAGATTGGTGCTCCTGGGTACACATTTGATCTGAAAACCTTCTAGATAAAAGGGTATAAAATCAGAGTTGGGGGCAGACTGTGAGAAATCGGTTTAGGGGAATGTTCAAAAGTTGAACAGAAAACTGTCAAGGATATTTAGGTACTGGCTCTGCCATCTCTCCCATCTTTCTCCTTGCTAAGATGCTGCGTTATTCAAAAAATAGGAGAGCTCAGCCTTTATAAACACTCCTCTAACTCTAGACCAGACTTTTTGTTACACAGGAAAAATAAACTTCCTATTTGTTTTAGGCCATGATTTTTGAGTTGTTACTTATAAATACACACATTTATTTGAAAGTCCTAATTGCACTTTCAAATACACTATACCCTCAAAGTTTTTAAGAAAAATATCTATGGCATAAATGAACTGGTAAGAAGAATAAGAAATTATAATAAAGGAAAAAGCTTAAGGCCCCTACAAGTAAGAGGAGGAGCTTTGTTGGGGATAAGGAGAGGACAGGGAAACAAATATTACCATTATCCTGTGGCCTGTGGAAAAAGGTAATTAAAATTCATCATTAGTCGCCAACATGTGAAAGATAAATTAGATTTTAGGAGGGTCACTGTATAATGTGTGCATATTTAACTTTTATTCAGGTCCAAAATATAAAAGCTACTCCTGTCTATTTATAAGACAATTCAAAAAATTTTCAGCATAGAAATGTGCTAGTTCTGAAGTTCAGGGAAAGATGGCAGATTAGGTGGACATGGCCTCTACAAGCTCCCAGACCACAGCAAGATTGAAGATAGAAAGGGGAGCCGTCAACCTTGGCAAGCATCAGAGGATTGAGGAGAACCCCAAAAGCTGAGGAAATAGAGAAGGAAGCCCAATCAAGACCAGTAGGGAAACAGCGTGATTTCAAACCTACGGAGCTCTGGGAGGGAAACCTCAGGCATGGGGGCTCCCACAGAGGAGTGAGGGTGCTGAGCCCATACTGCTCCCTATCAGCACAGGAGCCCAGTGCAGAAGAGAGGAAAACTTGCTACATTTGGCAATTAAAATCATCCAGAACTCTGTCTATCTATGTGAGTGGGACAGGGGTCAGCTGAAAGTCCAGGGGCTCTCCTGTGGGGTGCACACACAGGCTCGGCTGCTTGTCACACACAATGCCCAGCAGGGCCACAGCATCACCAGAAGTAGCAGAGTCATTACAGAAAGGACTGAGCTGTGGGTTTTCAGAGCAAAGGCTGGAAGGGCTCATTGTTTGAACTCAGAGCACGCCACATGAGCTCTTCTTCTTAATTTAGCCCTTCCCAAAAAGACCAGCTCTGAGAACTCACTGGTCTATCAAAATGTGCACATGCTCACTACTCGCTGGAAAAACCACACGTACCACAGCTTAAACTACATCCCCCAGGATGCTCTAGGCTGCCAGGCACCCAGTCCCATCCTACCAGATGCACTGGAGCCAAACTGCCTGCAGCAGAGAAAAAGTTGCTAAATTCTTTAAAAATAAAAATGCCTCCATGCTGACCAAAAAAACAAACATCCTGGAATTTCACCCACATCACCTAGACCTATTGCCTTGCACATGCAGTAAAGTACCCAGGGCGGCAAAGTGAACAACAGCCTTGTCCTAGTAGGGTTTATTTGTTTTGTTTTGTTTTTGCTTTTTCTTATTTTTCTCAGTTTGAACAAAGAAAGGCTGTCCAAGACTCACAGAGGAGAGGTCAATGCTATGCTGCAGCTCCCTCTGCTGCTCCCCTTGCACAGCTAAGAGTGAGATAGGAGTGGAAAACACTATTGGGCTCTCCAAATAAAAACAAAAAATTTTTTATTGTTTTTTTCTTTCCGTTTTCTTCTTTTTCATTCTTTCCACAATTTTCTTTTATCAGTACTTTCTTAATTTCTATTTTTATACAGCTATATTTTTATTTTAATTTTTTATTAATATTACAATTTTCTCTATTTTTTTTCCTTCCTCTTTCACACTGTGATCAGGCACACTAGAGAACAGTTGGTCCCACCCCACTAGTGAGAAAACATGTTCTTGTGGACTTTTACATGAGCAGCTATATGCAACATACCAGAGACCTTTTTGTGCCACTCTACTGCCCCTCCAAGCTAGAAGTGTGCTGCAAGTGACATACTGCAGGACGCACAGCAAGAGAGGGGGGAGGAAGAAAACAAAGGAAAAAAAATTTTTTGTTTTTGTTCTTTCTTTTTAAATTGTCCTTTTCTTCTTATTTTACCTTTCTGGGACAACATTTGGATCGTAGGGGTACTAAAAGGAGAAGAGAGGGAGCAAGAGATTGAAAATCTGTTCAAAATCATAATGACTGAAAACTTCCCTAACCTGACAAAAGAAATTGACACACAAACCCAAGAAGCACAGAGTGTACCCATCAAGATGAACCCAAATAGGCCCACATCAAGACACATCATAATTAAAATGACAAAGACTAAAGACAAAGAGAGACTCTTAAAAGCAGTGAGAAAAAGACAACTTACCTGCAAGGGCGCTTCCATAAGGCTCTCAGTGGATTTCTCAATAGAAACTTTTTGGGCCAGAAGAGAATGGCAGGAAATACTCAAAGTAATGAAAAACAAGGGCCTACAACCAAGACTACTCTACGCAGGAAGACTATCAATTAAAATTGAAGGAGAGATAAAGAACTTCCCAGATAAGAAGCTAACAAAATATATTACCGCCAAGCCTGCATTACAAGAAAGGCTAAAGGGACTTCTTTAAGCAGAAGAAAGAAGAAAGCAAACAAATTAAAGAAAATGAAAAACATGAATAATAACGTGGTGTTGACTATATACTTATCAATAATCACTTTCAACGTAAATGGACTAAATATTCCAATCAAAAGACATAGAGTAGCTGAATGGAAAGCAAACAAGACTCAGGCATATATTGTCTACAAGAGACTCACCTCAGATAAAAAGATACACACAAACTGAAAGTAAAGAGATGGAAAAGGAAATTTCATGCAAATGAAAATGAAAAAAAAAGCTGGGGTAGCAATACTTATATCAGACAAAAGAAACTTTAAAATAAAGACCATAACAAGAGACAAAGAAGGACATTACATAATTATAAAGAGATCTGTCCAACAAGAGTTCAAATGTTCACTCTTGTAAACATTTATGCAACCAACATAGAAGCACCTAAATACTTACAGTAAATATTGACTGACATAAAGGCAGACATCAACAGTAACACCAACATAGTAGAGAACTTGAACACCCCACTAACACCAATGGATAGATCTTCCAGACAGAAAATCAACATGGATACAGTGGCCTTAAATGGCACACTAGAGCAAATGGATTTCATTAATATTTTAGAGAATTACATCCTAAAGCAACAGAATATACATTCTTTTCAAACCAACATGGAACATTTTCCAAGATAGACCACATGTTAGGCCACAAAGCAAGCCTCAATAAATTTTTAAAAAATGAAATTATATCAAGTACCGTCTCTGGCCACAATAGTATAAAACTAGAACTCAATTACAAGAAAAAAATTGAAAAATGCACAAAAACATGGAGGCTAAACAATATGTTACTAAACAATGAATGGATCAATAGGAGATTAAAGAAGAAATCAAACGGTACCTTGAGACAAATGAAAACAAAAACACAACTACCCAAAATCTATGGACACAGCAAAAGCAGAACTTTGTAGCAATGCAGACCTACCTAAAGAAATAAGAAGGAACTTCGTGGCAATGCAGATCTACCCAAAAAAAACAAGAAAAATTATCAAATAAACAGTTTAACCTTACACCTAAGGAAACTGGAAA
>PVJL010001456.1:18291-58569 GCA_004026885.1 Lyroderma lyra
AAAAAAAAAAAAAAAAAAAAGAAGAGAGAGAGAACCCAAATAAATAAAATCAGAAATGAAAGAGGAGAAGTTACAACAGACACCACAGAAATACAAGAAATTATAAGAAAAATACTATGAACAAGTATATGCCAACAAATTTGGCAATGTGGAAGAAATGGATAAATTTTTTAAAACATACAAAGTTCCAAGATTAAATCAAGAAGAAACAGAAAAACTAAATAGGCCAATCATTAACAATAAAATTGAATCAGTAATCAACAAGCTCCCAACAAACAAAAGTCCTGGACCATTCAAATTCATCCAGGTGAATTTTACTGAACATTCAAAAGAGAATTAACACCTATACTTCTCAAACTATTTTTAGAAATCCAGGAAGAGGGCAAACTCCCAAAATCATTTTATGAGGCCAACATTACCCTGATTCCAAAACCAGATAAAGACACCACAAAAAAAGAAAACTATAGGCCAATATCCCTAATGAACATAGATGCAAAATTTCTCAAGAAAATATTAGCAAATCAAATTCAGCAATACATTTAAAAAACCATACACCACGATCAGGTGAGCTTCATTCCCGAGATGCAATGTTGGTTCAATATATGTAAATCAACTAACGTGATACACCACATAAAGAAAATGAAAAATAAAAACCATATGGTCATTTCAATAGATGCAGAAAAAGCAGCTGACAAAATTCAGCAGCCATTTATGATAAAAATGCTCAACAAGGTGGGAATAGCAGGAACATATCTCAATTTAATAAAGGCTGTATATGACAAACCCACAGCTAATATCATATTCAATGGGGAAAAGCTAAAAGCATTTCCCTTAAGATCAGGAACAAGACAAAGATATCCACTGTCACCATTCTTATTCAACATAGTACTGGAAGTCCTAGCCACAACAATCAGACAAGAAAAACAAATAAAAGGCATCGAAACAGGAAAAGAAAAAGTAAAATTATCATTATTTGCAGATACCCTATATACAGAATTTCAAAAATTTGACCCCAAATCATTGGAGCTGATAAATAAATGTAGTAAAGTAGCAGGATACAAAATCAATATATAGAAATCAGTTGCATTTTAATATACCAATAACAAGCTAGCAAAAGTAGAAATTAAGAAAAATCCCATTTACAATTGCACCAAAAAACATAGGAATAAATTTCACCAAGGAAGTAAAAGACCTGTAGTCAGAAAATAATAAGACACTGAAGAGAGAAGTCAAAGATGACACAAATAAATGGAAACACATAACATGCTCATGGATAGGAAGAATTAATATAGTTAAAATGTCTATACTACCCAAAGCAATCTATAGATTCAGTGCAATTCCCATAAAAATACCAAAGGCTATATATATATATATATATATATATATATATACACACACACACACACACACACACACACACACACCAAAGGCATTCTTCAGAGAAATAGAATGTATAATCATAAAATTTATATGGAACCATAAAAGACCTAGAATAGCCACAGCAATCCTGAGAAAAAAAGAACAAAGATGAAGTAATCACACTACCAGACATCAAATTATATTACAAGGCCACAGTTACCAAAACAGAATAGTATTGGCATAAAAACAGACAGACAGATCAACGGAACAGAATAGAGAGCCAAGAAATAAATTCATGTCTATATGGCCAACTAATCTATGATAAAGGAAGCAAGAACTTGCATTGGGGTAAAGAAAATCTTTTCAACAAATAGTGCTGAAAAAAAAATGGAAAGATACATGCAAAAAAATGAAATTGGATCACCTTCCTACACCATATACAAAAATAAACTCAAAATGGATTAAAGACTTAAATATTAAGACCTGAAACCATAAAACTCCTAGAAGAAAATATAGGAAGTAACCTCTCAGACATTACCCTTAGCAATACTTTCAATGATATATCTCCTCAGGCAAGGGAAACAAAGGAAAAAATAAACGAATTGGACTACATCAGATTAAAAACTTTTTTTACAACAAAGAAACAATCAACAAAACAAAAAGACATCCCACAGAATGGGAGAAAATATTCACCAATGAGGCAATTGACAAAGGGTTAATATCCAAAATCTATAAGAAACACATACAACTCAACACTAAAAAAACAAACAACCCAATTAGAAAATGGGCAGAAGACCTGAACAGACATTTCTCCAAAGATGAGATACAGATGGCCAACAAACACATGAAAAGATGCTCAACATCAATAATTATTAGAGAAATGCAAATCAAAACCACACTGAAATACCACCTCACTCCTGTCAGAATGGCTGTCATCAATAAATCAACCAACAACAAATGTTGATGTGGAGAAAAGGGAATTCTTTTACACTGTTGGTGGGACTGCAAATCCATCCAACCACTATGGAAAACAGTATGGAGGGTCCTCAAAAAATTAAAAATGGAACTACCTCCATTATCAGTTACACTGTATAAATCAACGTAACCTGGTCTAACAAGATAAACCAGATACAATTAATTCTTAACAAAAGAGGAAATCAAATAATTGTGTAGCTATCTCCTGAAAGGTTTTGAATTCTTCTTATCATTTTCCTCAGAGAATAAGACTTTTCTGCTAGAAAACATAAAATTTATTCTCTCCTTAAAAATGCTAACCTACCTGCTCACCAGCAAGGAAGAAGAAACTCTGAGGTATATGTAACGAAACGTCACGTAAACTGGACGTACCCCTAATAATGTATGAACACACTTTTAATATTGGAAAACTACAATATTTTTACTTTACTAGGGTATATTAACATGTTTTCCATGAAAACAAATTATTCAGATCATAGATATCAATTTTTCTTATTGATTGATTGATTGATTGATTGTATGCGGGTAGTTCCCTGGCTGGGAATCAAACCCAGGCCGCAGCATTGACAGCGCCAGAGCCAAAGCCTTAAGCCACTACACCACCAGGCAACTCCCTCAATTTTTCTTAAGAGCTTCAAACTCCCTTTAGCACAAGTATGTCCAACCCACAACCCATGGGCCACACGCGGCCCAGGACGGCTTTGAATGCAGCCCAACACACATTCGTAAACTTTCTTAAAACATTATCAGATTTTTTTGCAACATTTTTTTTAGTTATCAGCGATCATTAGTGTTAGTGCATTTTATGTGTGGCCCTAGACAATTCTTCTTCTTTCAATGTGGCTCAGGGAAGTCAAAAAATTGGACGCCCCTACTTTAGTATATATGATACATTCCATTCATGACAATTTGAGAGACTGTAAGATTTTAACTTGAATTTCTAAATAAAGGAAAAGACATGTTACTTTTAGTACTTCTTTTGAACTAAATATACAAAGGCTATCTGGAAAAAAATCCAGCCATTGTCAATATAATGAGAACAGTTACAGTCTGGATACTTTCGAGGCAGCCCTCATATTTCTGAGTGTTAATTCTTTGAAACCTAGAAATCTGGTTATGGTGTACTAATTAAGTAACAGGAATTTCTTGAAAATCTACTGAACAAATCTTCATTATAAGTAAACATGATCTAGAAGATGCTTTCTATAATCCAGTCACTGGTATTTATTTACTAACCTGGATCATTTTAGAGACTAATTCATTTACCTTAAACTAAGATACCTAGCTTCTGCCTTCTGTGATACTTGTCACCTACATATCATCAAAACAATGGCTGTCCAATGAATGACCTAAACTCCACATAATCCTTAATAGTTATGCCGCACAGACCATTGGGCTTTCCACACTTTTTTCTTTCTTCATCCATTTTTGTGTAATAAAGTTTTCTAGATCTATTTGACTCTATACACCATGTGAATATATAACTTAGATAAAAAGAAAGGAGGAAGGAAGGAAGGTAGGTTGGTTAGGAGGGAGGAAAGGGACAATGAATCTTCAGTTCATTATATTAAGCAAACTATGTGAATGCTCTTAATACAAAAAAATGTATACAGGAAAAACTGTAATCTCAGGACATCAAAAATGTAAACACTTCATAAAATCATTTTGCAGTACTTTAAAAATCTAATACAATAAAAGTGACACTTTAGAAAAGTCACCAAAAGCACTAATAAAATCATGTGAAATCAAGGATAACATGGCGTATGATGACAGAACAGTATAACATAATCAAATACCTCTAAGAAGCATTAAGCAAGACCACCACTGAAAGGGTGACTAGGAAACCTAGTGCTTAGGGACTAAGTAAAACAAAAAAGGGCATTTATTAAACAGGACCCAATCATTTAATTAGGTAGGACACAATCTAAGTTTGAATTTCTCTTTTCGGTTGGTTCCCTGAGCAAGGACTGAACCTAGGCCCTAGGCGTGAGAGCGCGAAGCCTAGCCACTACACCACCAGGGAGCCCGGGAACTCCCCTTGAATTTCTTTAAACTGAGTAACAGATAAGCCAAGGTGCACTAACGTGGCACCAAAGGGAGTTTTGTTTTTTTTTTTTTTTTAAGAGGAATACAAAGCAATATAGAGCCAAAGCAGGCAAGTTTTCATCCATCATCATTTGACTACTCTATTTATCAGCTAACAATTCATTCTGCTTTCAGAATTATCACCTATTGTACAAAGGAATAAAATATGTTCCAAAAAAGCTTTATAGTAAATGATGATAAAAAAAGTCCTAGAACAGGATTTTTCAGGATTAAACTATTTCATATTTCCATAGAAAAGGCCCAAAGCAAAAGTGATGGAAGAAATGATTAATCTGACATAGTATTAATTTTAATAGAAACTCTTTATAAGAACAAATGAATAATTTGATATACAGTAGACTCTCCATTAACCAGCACTAAAGCAACTGCACTCTCAAGCAACCAGGAAAAACCGGTTAATGGGGAGTCTATTTACATTTATTTGGCATCTACCAATCCCCATGGGTGCTGGTTAACAGAGAGTCAACTGTAGTATTAACTTTAATAAAATCTCTAAAGAAAAATTATCTTACTAACTCTCTAAAATATTATGCATAGTATATTCATAATTTGCAACTCATACATTAAGGTGAAATGCTAGCTTTAAAATTATAAATAGACATGCTCTAGGACTAGGAACATTCAATTTTCATTTGTATCAAAATCTGGCTTAAAATTACATTCAGATTGTCTACTAAATAAAGGTTTTTTTAATGATTGAGCTTTAGAATCAGATATCAGGAGTTCTAGATTCTACTTCTCATTTTGCCACTAATCATGAAATCTTTGATCATATCATCTCATTACTAAGGCTTAGTCTTCTCATCAAGAGTTATTGGTAAAATTAATTTTAAATCATTTTTAAGTCAAATTAAATCATAACAAGCACAGGTCTTAGAGATAATTAAGTCACTTCCTTTGGTTTACCTTAATTTCATGTATTTCTCTGTTTCACCAAATTTCACCTATTTCTCAATCCTGAAGAAGTAAAACTACACTTAGTCAACAACAAAAATAATTAATTGAAAAAAACACTGAACTTACAATCAGGAGAACTGTATTCAAGTCCTGGCTCTTCTAGGCGATCTTGAAAAAGGTATACCTCTGGGTCTCAGCTTCCCCATCTGTAAAAGATGGACAATAACATGTATCCTCCCTTTGGAAAGCTGTCATAAAAATTAAGAGAAACCATATGTCATGCGACTAGTAAAATCGCTAACACATGGCAGATGCTCAGTAAGTATTAAAAAACAACACAGATCTTGTTACTTCTTCACATTCTGCTTCCACATCTACTGGTTTCTTCCAGAACTATCACTTAATATTTTAAAAGCTGGGCTTTTCAGCACGTTTATAATACCTTTCATTAACTTTCTGCTGCAATATAAAAGTACTACTGTATATGCTTTACAAACACAATTCTATTGTCTGCAACTATGACAACTCAGTTCTGCGTGACTCTTACAGAAATACTATAAACTCTCATCCCAATACTAAACAGCTTTCAAATTAAATTCTGATCTCATAATAACTAATTAGTATGCATTTAGGAGCAGATTTCCCAAGTTTCCATTGTGTGCCTAGACCATGGTATTACAGTGGCAGAGAAAAGAGACAGAATTATCCAGTGAGGCTTCCATACATGCAAACAATTACTGCAGAATGTGACACAGGAGAAATCTCAAAAGCATAAATCATAGGTGAAGACACAGAAGATGGACATCCTAGCCTAGACTTCAATGGGTCCAGGAAGGATTCTTGGAACAAATGATGAGTGAGAATAAATAGGAATTAACCAAGAGGTACAGGGAATCACATGTTCTAGGTCCCATAGGTAAGAGATCTCCATTTCCAGGCAGTGAAACTAGTGAGGCTGGCATTCAGAGGCAGGCGACCCGACAAAAACTAACAGGTCAACACGGACCGGATCCTAAAGGACTTTTTGAGACGTCTTAAGGAATTTGGAGTTTAGCCTGCTACAGGAAACAGGTCAAGTGTTTTCAATTAGATTATTAATTCCCAAATAGAGGGGTAACGAAAGAGGGAGGAAGCAAGCATGGGGAGAGTGGGGAAAGAAAGAACATTACGGAGGCGAGAGAGGAACAGAGGGATGATCTGGTCTCAGAGGGAGGATAACTCACAAAACATTTCCATAAAACAGCACCAGAGAACTCAACAAGAAGTGTGCCACATGAACGGTGAAACTTGAACCACTTCTTGCCGGTATCAGTAAGCAAGTCACTGCAAATGTTGACGAAATATGGAACCACCTCCTACTGTTTTCTTTTTGTTTTATATATTTAACCAATAGTAAAAAGAAAGGCTTTTGTAATTGGACAAAAACATATGACTCCCTAATCCAGGAAGGGAGAGAAGGACAGCTAGTTCCCATGTTACAGATTTTCATTTTGTTGGCCATTTAACTCCATTAGAAACTGAAGATCACACCGCTACCTGATCTCAGAGCTCAGAGGCACACACAGACCGGATCCCTAATGAAATGAATGCTCTTCGCTGTTCCCCACTGTCTTCACTTACCCCAAATTCCCTTACCAGAAAACTGCCCCCCCAGTCAATCCAGTTAATCAAGATTTTACTAAAACACATTACTCAAAGGAAAGGAGAAGTGTAGTATTTATGGATAAAAATTATATGTCTGGACACTTGGGGGAGGGGAATGGAGGTAAGAGGTTCTGGAAGGGATGAAGATGAAACAGGATCGCAACTGTGATGGATGATATATGTCCAGATCCTCCTCAGCTGCTAGGAGTGCTGGGTGGTCAGCCCCACTAAGGACTGCACCAGCCAAAGGGAGCCTTGCCCAAGCGTTTGCTGCCTTCCATGTTGGATGTGGACAGCCCACATCCAATGGCTGATCAACTTCAGGATACAAACGCCCTGTTAATTCAGGATAGCTCTGAAGGTTCATTCCATCTTCGCAACTTCCCCCAGTGTCCATGGAGATTCCGCTGAGAGTTATCAGTGTTCTACTTTTCTTTCTGGCCAAACCTGCTCCCTTCCTTCCTTTCCCCAGGTGTTGATATGAAGAGCACGCCCTAATAAACCTGAGTGCTCATCTCCATCTCAAAGTCTGCATACCAGGGAACCCAAACTGTAAATAAGCATTGAAGTTCTTTTTAGTACAAAGTGTTCATTACATTATTCTTCCTGTATTTATGAGGTCGGACAATTAATTTCGCAAACTCATCCAAGAAAAAGAGCTACATACCTCATTACTGAATATCACTATTGTCATATTCAAAGTATCCCCTTGGGATCCCAGCTACGCAGCGACACCAGCGCCTAGCCCACTCTTCAAAGCCATTTTGGAACTCTCTTTCTGGAATAGCCATCAGAGCTGTTGTCGTACCCAAAATCTGACCATTAAGTTGGCGAACCTGCCAAGGTTATGACACCTTACCAAGTTGTTTGTACAGTGCTCCAGTGTAAGTGCATGGTGGCAAGTTTAAATTTAAAAAATTTTTAAAACTAACTTTTTTCCCCTTTAAAACTATCAATAACCTATGGAGTGATAACTCTGATAAAACCATCCTGTTCTACAATACTGGTATCCCACACGATTTCTGAAAGCTATAAAACAGTTAAGATTATATATGAAAAATCTAGTATCAGATCAATGTTAATTTTTCTACATAGTTTTCTAACTCTCAAATGCAAAAAGCAAGATATACTTCTATCCCAGGAACACAGGTGTTTTCACAGGAGTGTATCATCTTGATCTGTGTACTTCCTGTGCTCCAGGCATGCCACTTGAGACTTGCAGACAAAAACAAAGTCAAATTTTCTCTCATAAGAATAGCGACATGTGAAAAAGAGCAGGCCAACACCACCCATCTACCAATGGGGAATATGAGAAGCAGGGACCTCACACTAAATAGCTACATATAACTGTCACAGCTGCGATGAAAGGAGAAACGTTTTTAAAGGTTTATTCAAATTCTCAAACATTCCAACATCATTTGTCAAAAGGGTATGTTCAAGTCAAATCCACCGTATGATGATGTGACAAATGAAGTGATCATTAAGATTATAAATTTTCTTTTGTGCTTGAGCTTTTGCTACCATTTTATGGGGAAAAAAAAGAATCAGACAATGAAGTCTGCTTATTATAATGCAAGGAGACAGCTAGGTCACAAACCACCTGAAAAATTACAAAGCTGCTTCCTCAGAACAAAGGGCCTCTGAAAGTAAAATGCTGTGAGGGACACAACCTTCTGAATACGAAACTTGTCACTAAATTGACAAAATTATACTTTCTTCTTCGGGAGGCAAGAAGTCTACTCCCAATGAACTTGACATTTTAGGACTGCTTTGTCAAAGGAAGTTCCAGTGCTCAGTTTCCAAAGGACATGTGGCACAAGCAGATGGCACTGAAGCCCACACTTACTTCTTACTGCTAAAACAGCCCTGAACACATGCAAGTTGGGTCTGAAGAACTGGAGAGCTATCTGGTCAAAAATAAATCACGATTTTTAAAATGATTCATAGATTTTGAGGCATATGACTCATGTTTAAAATTTCTGCAGCTGCCAGGAGGATGTCTGAATTCGTCTACTTATGCTCCATCCATTACTAACCTGCCTCAATTTCAGGAGTTACTGATTCAGCTAAAAGCAAACTATGCCCACTAAGCCCTTGCATTTTAGGGCAAACAGACCCCGTTGGGTAGAATCAAATTCAACTTTATCTCCCACCCACCTCTCTCCTCACCCACATCTCCAATCATTCCTACTTCTTTCCTTCACATTGCCATCAAAATTCTAAATTGAGCACTGAAGTTTCTCATTGTTCATAAGTTAAACTACCCAGAAGCAGCAGTAAACACGCTTTCTCAAACTGGAAGTTGAATCACACAATATTGTGGGGTTCAGTAAGTTGTGCTGGCTACGTGTGAGGATTTGAGAACCACACTGACGAGGCAAGATCCCGGCTTCCCCACTTGCTAGTTGTAAACTCTGAGTAAAATATGTAACCTCTTTCCATGTCAGAACGTCCTCATTTGTAACACCCCCCTCCCCCTTATACAGACCACAAAATACTACTCAGCCTGTCAAAACCGCTCTTGACAAAGTCACCAGTGAACACCCGTTGCTAACTCCAACGTCGAGTCCCACTAGTCATCATTCTTGACCTACCAGCACCTTTGGCGTAGTGCATACTTACTCTTCCTCAAAACACTGCACTTGGCCTCCAGGTCTTCACACTTCCCTGCTACCTCTCTGCATTAGTCAGCTTTTCCAATTTTTTAACCTTTAAATACTGGACTTTTCTCTGGCAACACTCCTTCCCTCCTTCCATCATTGATGTCACCAAGTCTCAGAGCTTTAAACACCATCTATAGATGTCAAGAGACACGGCGACAACTCCCCTAGTTACGGCTTGGGGCCCTCTTTTGACCTCCAAACTCACATCCATCCTCCTAGTCAATATCTCCATCTGGAGAGCTAAAAACCTTCTCCAATTTGACATGGTCAAAAGTGAGTCTCTGTCGTCTTCCTGAAACCTGCTCCTCCCCACAGTCTTTCTCATTTCAGTTAATGGCAATTCCGTCTTTGTAACTCCACAGGCCTAAGTCCCAGAATCATCTTTGATTCTTCCCTCACACATACATTCCATAGCCCAATCCATCGGGAAGCTCTGCTGGCTGTACCTTCAAAGTATACCCAGAGCGCTGTGACTCAGCGCCTTCACTGCAGCCGCCCCGTTCCAAATCACCAGCACCCCCACCAGGGCTAACCAAGCAGCCTCTGTCTCCTGTTTCCCACCCTCGTCCCCTTACAGTCTCAACACAGCATGAAGAGTAATGCTAATGAAACAACGTCAACAACAAAAAGATCATGCCATGTCACACATCTCAAAAACTTTCTGTGGCTTCTCATCCCACTCAGAGTAAAAACCAAACTCTACACAACCAACCGCCTCCCCTGCGTGAACCAAACAGGGGGTCCCTCCTTTGCTCACTCGTCTCCATCCACTCTGACTCTCGGTTTTCTTCAAAGACAGCGGGCAGAGTCCCATTTCAGAACAATGTCCCTCAGGGTCCTTCAAGGCACACTCCCTCCTCCCCTTCAGGACTGGGCACATGTCCTGAGTGTCATCTTCTCAGGGAGGCCCTGCCTGACCATCATAAATTGCAAAATCCACCATCCCCCCAGTATTTTATTCTATTTCTCCAGAGCACTTGCAATTGTCTAACATACCAAATGTCGTACTTATTTCTCGTTCGTCTCTCCCACCATAACGTAAGCTTCATAAAGGTATTGATGTTGGTTTTGTTTTATACTGTATTCCCAGGGCCTAAAATTCCTGCCACATAAAAAGCACCTAAATACTTGTTGGATAACTGGACAAAGTAATGAATGAAATGGGTTTGCCTTGGTTTAAAAAAAAAAATTGTACCGAGCAGAAACTTAATATAGATCTTGGTTTTATATACTTGGTTTTTCAGAGAATTGCTTATCAATTTCCCTATAATAATGTCAATAGTTAAGATGTCTCTTTAACCAAATCCCTAATACTAATTGCTTCTCCCGAGCTAAGGTTTTGCCTATATGCCAGCCTCTTTCACTCTGTGATACGTACACAGATCTTAGGACTTAGGAAGTAAACTAGCTGACACGGTTTCCTTTAACTAATTCCTACTATGATCACTAAGTCTGTTAATGAGTCATAAGACTGTTCCTTAAACTAAGTAAAGTGGTATTTTATTAGTATGAACTTTTTACTCCCCCTAATGGTGGTGTTTCTGTTTGTTTATATTTGAAATATTTAGGAAAAAAAGGAGAGCCCTTAAGGAAGACAGCCAAAAAAATAACATGAATGTGGGAACAGAAGGTGATTGGCACAGTCTATCGATCTATGAGTATTGTCACTGACATATACCAGCTGCTGACATCCAGAGAGAAATGCATATGTGCTCAAATACCAGTAAAATATCTTGAATGAGCTTAGAAGTTCATAAATTACAATTTTAAGCTCAATGGGTGACAGTGGTTAAAAAGTCATGTATTTCTGGCAATTTCCTATTTTTAAAAAGAGCTTTAGGACTTTAGAAATTTCCCCCACCTTGAACTGACCAGTGCCCTAATATTTCATTATTGATTGATCATCTTACGGCTCTCACTAACCCATACAATGGGTAAAAAAAACCCTACATGATTAAACATCATCACTACATTTTGGATGTCTAATTTTATTTAAAATATTTAACAATTAATGAACACAGTATATATATTCTTTAATAGAAAAGGAAGAAAAATTCAACTTGGACAAGGATTTTCTGAATGCAGGTAATGATGTAGGACTTCTCCTTCCAACAATATCTTTGTGCTCTACTCTACAAAGGAGTTTTAAGTATCAGATGAAGATCAAGACAAGTGAACCACGCACACACAGAGTCCAATGTCTAAGTGAACATCACAATCACAGGATCTGTAAGTAGGAACCTAGGGATCTGCTCACTGATGACAGGATTTCACTAAGGCAAACATAAGCTCACAATTGGTTCTGCCTATGACCGATGGCATGCATTTATGTAAGACCACTAACTCTTTATGACCAATGGCATGCATTTATGTAAGATCCCTAACTCTTTATGACCAAGGCATGCATCTATGGAAGATCACTAACTCTTTATGACCAATGGCATGCATTTATGTAAGACCACTAACTCTTTATGACCAATGGCATGCACTTATGTAAAATCATTAACTCTTTTTGACCAATGGCATGCATTTATGTAAGATCACTAACTCTTCATGAAGTGCAACAATGAAATGGACAAAATGGGAAGAGAACTCACTTCACTGATCCCATACCCTAATCAAGTTTATATGTCCCAACAAATAAAGCAAGTGCCACAGAGAAATGCAACAGATAAACTTAGGAATAAAGGCTCTACACCCAGTTCCAGACCTAGCACTAAAATTATTTCAAGACTTGTACTATGAATGTTGATCATTATTTCATAGGACACAAAATATATACGTGTATATGTATATATTAATATATATTTGAAAATGAGTACCTTTTTCTTCTATCAGCAATAATCTTCTTTAAACTAGTATCTATTTAGAGTATTTTAATTTCCCAGCCAGGGAGCTTACCCACATACCAAAAAACAAACAAACAAACAAAAATTACTAGCGATTCTTTCTGCTCAGCTATAAATGGAAGACCATTCCATGCTTTTGGATAAGAGGACCTCATATGATAAAGTTGTCAATCCTCCCTAAAATAAATCTATAAATTCAATCCTCAATCAAAATTGTAGTTATGTTGTTTTCAGAAACTCTAGCTCTAAAATACATAGAAAAGAATAAAAATTTCCAAATAGCTAAGCCAACTCTGAAAATGGAAAAAGAATAGAAAACTTGCCCTACCAATATTTATCACTAGCCATTTGGGAAATGCAAAATATGACCACAACGACATATCACTACACATCTGTTAGAACAATTAACATTTTTCAAGATAGTTATAATACTAAATGCTGACAAGGATTATACACTGCTGGTGGAAATGTAAAATGATACAGCTACTCTGGAAGACAGTTTAGTAGTTTCTTCAAAAACTACACATGCATTTGCCATATCACCCAGTAATCACACTCCTAGGCATTTATTTTAGAAAATATAAAAATTTATATCTACACCAAAAAAATGTACAAGAATGTTTATAGAAGCTTTATTTGTAATAGCCAAACACTGGAAATGGTCCCTATGTCCCGGTGAATGGTTAAACAAACTGGTACATACACAGTATGGAATATTACTCAAATTGGGCAATAATTTGGGTATATCTCAAAAGTTGTCTTATCCAACAATTTGGATGACTCTCAATCTCAAAAAGTCACATCTGGGTAATTCTATTTATATAACATTGTTGTAATGATAAAATTATAGAGATGGAAAATTAATTAGTGACCAGAGGGGCAAGGGAGATGGATGTGACCAGAAAGGGGTAGCAGGAAGGAGAGCTTTGTGGTGACTACAGCGATGGTTACAGGGATTCACACAGGTGATAAAATGGCATAGAACTATATACAGGTATTGTATCAATGTCAGTTTCTTGGTTTTGCTATTGTACTATAGTTGTATAAAATGTAATCATTAAGGGAAATTAGTGAAATTACAGAAAATGTGACCACTGGAGGAAACCAGACCACTCTCTGTACTATTTTTGGAACGTCCTGTGAATCTATAATTGTTTCAAAACAAAGCTAAAACAAAATAAACAGAAAGATTGATGTAGGGAAAAAATACAAAGCCATAGTATTAAACCAGTATGGTATTAGAGCAAGAGCAAACAAATCAAAGGAAAAGGATACAGTGTTCAGAGTATGAGAACTTAATAGAACTTAATATGCAAAAAGTGCGGCACCGCTCATCTATGGGAGAAGAGGAGGAGGATGCTGGGAAAACTGGCACACTATGCAGAAAATAAAACTGGATCGCTAGCATGTGACATATACAGTCATGTGCAGCTAAGCAGGGATGTGTTCTGAGAAATGTGTCCTGTGGAAGAAGACACCTACAAAGAAGTGCTCCTGCCTGGTGGCTAGCTGGGCTCAAATTTAAAAAAAAGAAAAAGAAAAAGAAATACAGAGCCTGGCAGCCATTTCTGAACATAGGCCTCTCAGGCTTCATGGAAAGAAGCCCACACTGAACTGTCCCCTCCCTCACTGAATTGCCTGCCTGTACGATGTCCCTGTCTTCTGTGTCAGCCCTTATAACCAAGTCCTGGAATTGCATTTCCAACATCTAAGCCTGACTTTCCCTGTCCAATCAGAGCTGTGCAGCTACATCCTGCTGTCTTGACAGGCCAATCAGGACAGTGCTTTTTACAACCAATCACAAGGTAAGGATTTGAGTCCTCACTTGCATGAGGATAGGCCAATTAGGGACCGGCCACAAGGCTTTTCTCCAAATAAGGCAGCTCCCTCTGGCTCAGGAGATGCCCTCTCCCTCTCCAACACAGACTGAAGACTGTGTCCATGCTGGAGCTGAACCTTCAAAGAAGTGTTGCCACTGGGCTGCCTCACAGCTGTACAGCTTCATAACTGAGCCGCAACGCTATTGAGCTGTTGTTCCACAGCCGCCTTGTTTCACAGAGAACTACCACGACTGAGCTGTTTGCACTGAATAATTTCCTTCTGTACCACACCCCAAATTGGGGATTCGTTGGTATTGAATTGGCACAAAAGACCATTCATTGACAGTTCTTAGGCAATTTCATCATGTGTAAACATCATAGAAAGCCTTTACACAAACCTAGATGTGTAGCCTACACACCTAGGCTATATGGTATACAGCATATTGCTGTGTAGTGGAGGAAAACATATTTTCCCTCTATCCTTCTGGGTTCTTGTCTGAGACATCTTTGTAATAAAAACATTAGGAGAAAAATAAGCAAAAATATTAATAACATGTATACCTCCTGTATACATGGAAGAGACCCGTGAAAACTGAGTAGGCCAAAGCCACCACCTTAAGTACCATCTTCAGCAGAAGAGAAAATATGAGCGGGTAGGATGTATGTCATGGGAGGTTACCTGAAAAACAAAAGTAAATCAGGGTAAGGTCTACAGTTTCTTTATTTGTTTTTGGTAGTTCCCTGGCTGGAAATCAAACCAGGCCACAGCCTTGAGAGTGCTGCTGCCTAGCCACTACACCGCCAGGGAACCCCCGGTCTACAGTTTCAATACGAAGTTGGACAATTAATTTTGTGAACTCATCCTAGAAAAAGTGCTGCACACCTCATTGCTGAATATCACTGTGGCCACCTTCGAAGTACTCCCCTTGGGAAACTATGCACCAACACCAGCGCAATTTTGAAATTTTTTCTGGAATGGCCATCAGAGCTGTCATCATACCCCAAATCTGACAATTAAGTTTGTGAACTTGCTGCCAATACGCTGATATTGGCAGCACTGTACAAACAACTTGATAAGGTGTCATAACCTTGGCAAGGTACAACGACAGTTCTAATGGCCATTCCAGAAAGAGTTCCAAAATTGTTTGGAAGGGTAGACTAGGCGCTGGCATCGGTGCACAGCTTCCCAAGGGGAGTACATAGAAAATGACCGTAGTGATATGCATCAATGAGGTATATAGCACTTTTTGTAGGATGAGTTCGGGAAATTAATTGTCAGACTTCGTAATATTGTCTTCTGCACTGGTAAGTTTCTAAAGATAAGGTCATGCCCCTCTTCCAGCAAGAGAAACCCTTATAAATGTAAACATCTTTCACAAAGGGTAACTTCTACTTGGTTTTCAGAACTTTCCTCTCTATTGTTTCTTAAAATTAACCAGCTTAAAATAATCCATGCCAGAGACATGTTTTGGGGTGACAAATACCATTCTCCTACAGCTTGTAGGCTACAAACCTACACAACATGTTACCATACTGAATGTTGTGGGCAATTATAACACAATGGTAAGTATTTATGTAATGTCTTGCACTATACCATTATGATGACTATGACATCATCAGGCAATAGAAATTTTTCAACTGCATTATAATCTTATACGACCACCACTGTATGCAGGGTCCACTGACCGAAACATCTCAGTGAGCATGACTGTGAAAAGACAGATGTATTGAAGACCTATAAATTTAAAGGAAAACTATGAAGTTAGTACATACAATAGGAGAGTAACTGTGTGACAGAGAGTTGGGGAAAATTTTCTTAAACAAAACCCCAAAACACTAACTATAAGATAAAAAAAAATTTAATTCGATTAGATCACAATTGAAAATTTCTGTTCAATGAAGGACAGCATGAAAAAAGCTATCGATAAATGAAAGAATAGGAACAGATGTAATATTTAAAGGGCTAGTATCTATGAAATAGAAGGAATGTCTGCAGATCAACAAGAAAAGGACTGAAACCTTTAAAAATGGGGAAATAGAAGAACAAGAATTTTACAATAGGGAAAACTTGAAAAGATAAAATACGCATGAAGAAATGCTCAATTTTATTAGGCATAGTAAATGTAATTTAAAATGAGTTTTTACTGTTATCTATTAGTCTAGTGGGGATATAAGGATATAGAAACTCTCATGAACTGCCTGGAGGAATATAGACCTTTCCAGTTTGTTCTGGAACGCAAGCTGGCAGTCCTTCAATAAAATATGTATATGAATACCCTAAGATCCAGAACTCACATTCCTAGATATAAATCTCAAAGAAGCATCATAGAAGTCTAAAAGGTACGTTTGTCACTGTATTATCTGTAATGGTAGGTAATATAAAGGTAGTATGGGTATCCACAAATAGGAGAGTAGACATAAAATGCAGCAGATATACATTCTGAAATATTGTGCAGCAGTTAGAAGCAATATACAAACAGATTGTTAAAACACAGTAGGGAGAGAAAAAATTTCACTTAGATATATAGCATGATATCTCTATAAATTAAAAATATGGACACCCAAAACAATATACATTTCATAACATACAAGAAGGGTACACATCACACATGTTAGAATGGTTGCCTATGGGTTGATAGTTAAGGGAATGGAGAGGGAATTGGAAATAAAAAGACAATGAATGGAAGAAAAAAAGAGAGAAAGAGACATACCATGAACAGCCCAATGATGATCACTGAATTGAGAAAGAGTAACTCAACCCTCTGTACCTGAGGTCCAAAACAAACGTCAAGGACTCACATCTAACACAGAGCACATCACTAAAGTTAAATGTCATCCTACTCTTCTCATGACAAAGGCACAAAACAAGCTCATCACTTTTAAAGTTTTCAGTACTAAGCCTGCTACAGAGATAAACCACTCCATTTCCTTTGCTTCAAAACAGAACTTACATCCAAGATGAAAATAAAAGGAAATTGTAAGATACAAGACTCACTACCACAAAATTTATGCTCCCATAGTAATACTCAAATAAGGCAAAGCCCAGTCCTTTTGATTTATCTAATTATCAAGGTCTTTTAGTACTTAGCTTCAGGTGTCCATAAGAAATAATGAAGTGTATGCTCTAGTTTTGCTGTAAGGGAGGGCTCTGGAACATTTAAGCAAATGAATTTCTCTACTATCATCTCTAATTACAGTTAGTAAGGCATTTACTATCTATAAATTAATTTCTCTATAAATTAATAATCTCTAATTGAAATAAACAAGGCATTTACTATCTATTACATTTATTCTGTTCCATTTTTCCCCAATTTGAAATAACTATGAGCTGTTATTTTGGATGCAATCAAGGCAGTTTTTGATTCTTCATACTAATAAAGGCACTTCAACACATTATTTTCACTTTTTTAACTGCCCTCCACTCCACCCTGTCACAACTTGCTTATGAAGAAAATTTGTGTAACAAAACTTCAAAAACTCAGTTTCTCATACAACAGTGTGATTCTTGCCATCTTGTCCATGAAGTCCTATGCAATAAACATCTGAAAGAGTCACAGCCTGTCTTTCTTGGCTCGGGGCAAATGTTACTGTGAAAGCCAGCTGTAGCTCTCACTGAATCCCAAAATCACCAACATCAACAGTACGTGCAACCTGCAATGCAACTGTATGTAGATGCCATTTTTTTCAAACTATGGGAATCAGCAAATTCTGCCTAGCACCTGAGAAAATGACAGCACGTGAATCAAAACATAAAACGCAATTTTCCAATCAAAGGCAAGGTAGTGTCGATTCTAAACATATGGCTTTAGAACGCTGGTTCCATTAGGAAGTGAGATAGAGTAGCAAGTATCCTCTTAGACCAAGTCCTGGAGCACAGGGATGAGAACAGGCAGGTGGCAATCAAAGATGAAATTCAAACAGTTGGCTCAATACCTTAGGTAAGGGCAAGCTAAAGTGGAGTATCAGCCGTTAAGGAGAGACCACGTGTACCCCAAAAGCAAACACATTACCCGAAAACAGTCCATAGGTACCCACCCATCATTAGTAACCACTTTCAGCGCGCTGACACTGCCGCTGAGAGCAGGGCGGTCCCATCTCAAGACCAAAGCCAGTGTCAGCAGAAGCAAATGTCACTCACCAGGCCAGAGAGCCCCACAGACCCCAGGCAGGTCTTGAGTTCCGGGGAAAGACGCCCAGCTGCGGGCCTGACCCTGCAGGCGCCGCACAGAACAGGGCTTCCAGCAGCTGATCTCTGACAGCTGGCGCCGCCACCTGAGGGCGCGGGCTGTGACCCTTGACCCCAGACCACTTTCCCCACCACCTCCTCCAAGTTGTGGGCACGTCTCGCGCTGGAAATCCTCCTGGGGAAGCTCTGAAGCCCCCTACCTGTCACAGCTTCATCTCATGCCGTGATGTTGTCTGTCGGACCATCCGTGGACGCCCCAGCAAACATGCACAAGGTAAGGACGGACGTAGCGTGGAAAAATCGGGGTGGGAAAATCTTTGGGACCACAACCCCAGCCCAGCAGCCGTCTCCCCACCGAGGCTGCAGGGAGCCGCTACCGCCGACACCGCCGCGGCTGCAGTAAATCAGCTGACACCAGCCTTAACTGCCGTGACTTTCGCTGCAACTGTCGCAAAAAAGAGGGGGTGGGAAATGCTCAACGTTTCCATACAGGCCTAGGTTGACACCATGGAGACGGAACGGAGGTGAAGGCAGTCAACTGTGGGCAAGGAATGCACGGCTGCCATTTTTGTTATGGGAAGTCTGGTGCTCTAGGCTCTCTTCTCGCCTCGAATGCTTGCTTTTGCTGGGAGGACCAACATCGGGGGAAGCAGGAAATAGCAAGTCTAGGTGTTTGTTCCTTGTGACCAGGATGTTTTCAAGGTTACTCGTCTGCCCCGTGACTCGGTCCAAGAGCTTGGAAAGTGTTAGCCTTGGAATTGGGTTACTGTTTCCCTGTGACCCCCAAATTTAGCTGTTGCCCAACTCACAGAAGGCCAGACAGAGGAAAAAACCCTAGTACTGGGCTAGAAGAAGTCTGCCCTTGTGCAACATTTCCTTCAGAGGAGAGAGAAGGAATATACACTCGCCGTGTGGGCGGCAAGAGTGATGGAGCCCGAGTTGTGCATTCAGAGAGGCATGTACTAATTGGATCCCTGTTGCTACACAGCACTGTTGGTGTCATCTGGGACAAACTGCTGCTGCTTTTCATTCTTCTCAACTTCCCCGTATACAAAATAGGCATAATAACCTCATGGATGTCTAGGAGATTAAATGAACCCAACAAATGATAATTACTTGTGGTGCTTGCCTATCTCCTCCCAAATACTTGTTAAGTGAATAAATGAATGTTAGCCAAGGGAGATGTGGCTTTCTGGTGACCAATGGTCAGTTCTGTTAAAAAGACAAAAGATTTTCATTCTATGGCTCTGTTTTTCCTTTATAATCTTGCTAATAGAGTTATAGGACAAGTAAGAATTCTATTGTAGTCCTCAAAAGTACTGTGTATTCAAATCACCTGGGGAGCTTGTCAAACTAAGTTTCTGATTCAGTAGGTCTGGAGTGGGGTCTGAGATTCTGCATTTCTAACAAGCTTCCTGGTAATGCCAATTACTGATGGTCCTTGGACCAAACCTTGAGTAGCCTGAATCAGAGGATTAGGGGATTAGAACAGGAAAGAAACAACTACTTCAGACAGGATAATGTCCTTGCCAGAGGAGAGGTCACCCACAGCTCCTTGCCATCTGGGCCTTACTGAAGGTCTTCTCACAACATGGTGGCTTACTTCTTCAAAGCCAGCAAGAAACTCTCTTTACTGAGCACAAGGCAGATGGAATCATACAGCAATAGATACAGATAAAGCAATAGATAGCAAACTCTTCAAGGGAGTAACAACCTCTGCCACATTCTGTTAGTTAGAAGTAAGTTGCAGGTTTCACCTGCACTCAAAGAGAAAGGGTTATGGAGTGTGATTCATTGGGTGGTCACCATAGGATGCATCAGCCACAAATATTAATTTGGAAGAAATGCATCATATAAATTAGAGGGGAAAGACAGAGAGGCAAGGAGACAAGTTGTCATTGTTGTTTTAACCAGAAATGTATGGTTGTCACCAGAACAGAATCATAAAGGGAACCCATGGAGTAAGGGTCAAGAATTTCAACATGTTACATTTTAATGCTATAGGCATTAAAGAAATTTAAGTATTACACTGTCTTTAGAATTTAGTAGCAATTACCCTAGAACACACCAATATTTCCTGGACTTCTTAAATTCCAAGTTAGCTCTCCAGAAGGAGAGTTGTTACTCCATTTTAAAGATTTAAAGAAAAGGAGATTATCACGCTGCCCAGTGATCTAACAATGACCTAATTATTGCTATCATTTTCAGATTGTTTCATGTGTGTTGTTATATTTTTTCTCATCTATTATAAATTGTAAATATGTGGTTTGGTGTTCCCCCCAGTGCTTAGTACTTTGCTAATTCTGCCCACTCCTTAGTGGACTTGTTCCCTTAGAAGTCATGTTGTGGTTGGGGCTCCACATTAGCCCTGAGAGTCCTCACACTATCATGTTGCAGAAGAATCATTTAATAAATGTCTATGGTTTTATATGATTAAACTATTTAAGAGCTTCCCTTTATACTTTCTCACATGACATGAACATCAACTGTTGAGACTTCCCTTTTTTTCCTATCTTATGACTGAATCAAACCATTTCTTTTTAAGTAACAGGAAGTCTTTTTCTGGAAATGTCCCTATTTGCTCCATATGTGTGATTTCTAGGAAGGAGTGAAGGTGATGAGATTAGGGGTGCTCAAGCTCCTCACATACGAGGGTTTAGGGGCCCCTCACCAAGCTACCAGATCCCGAGGGGAAACTGGGATAGTAAAGAAGGAGGTGATAAGTGCCACTTGTAGCCCTGTCACCAGCTGCAGCCACCAGGGCTGGAGTTTGCCCCTCTTCTGTCTCCTATCAGGATGAGGACACCAGTGCCCCGGAAGAGTTGCTCCCCAAACCTATGTGGAAGAAGAGGGTCCATGTGCTACAAACAGTGGGCTGAGGAAGACACACAGGTGCACATCCCAGCTCCCCTTCCAGAACACACCACTTCCCACTCCACAGAGAGTGGCTTGCTCAGTGCACTTGCTATAAGCTTCCTCAGGGTCACCTCAGATTTCTAATTGAGGATACCTATTCTTGGTATAACCCAGGGGTGTCCCACCTTTTGGCTTCCCTGGGCCACATTGGAAGAAGAATTGTCTTGGGCCACATATGAAATACACTAACATAATGATAGCTGATGAGCTAAAAAAAAAAAAAAAGTCCGTGTATCATTTTCATAATGTTTTAAGAAAGCTTACGAATTTGTGTTAGGTCGCATTCCAAGCTGTCCCGGGCCGCGTGCAGCCCAGGCCATGGGTTGGACAAGCTTAGTATAGTTCCTGGTGAATGCCTGAGCATGGCCAAGTTAGTTAAGAGCACATTCTTTTTGGGGAGTCCCCCAGTCAATGACTACCAAGGAGTACCTTCTTCTCACTGGACCACTTTCTCCCTCTTCTTCTTCTTCTTTATCTCCTCTTTTCTCTCTCTTCCTCTTCCTCCATCCTCTATTCTGTCCTCTGGAAATATTTCCAATAAAAAGTACACTAAAGAAATAAAGATTAAACAAAGTTTTAACAAAAGAGAGACAAGAGACAGACATATAAGCCAATGTAATGTATATATCTCATTTTGATATTGATTCAAATAAGTTACAAAACAAATTAGGAGAAAATGGGGAATTTTAACATTGAGTGGATATTCGATAATTTTAAGCAAGCATTGTTAATATTTTAGATGTGACAACAGTATTTTGGTTAGATTTTTTTTTTTAAAGGATTCCTTATCTCCTAGAACTGCAGGCTGAACTATTTAGAGATTAAACTGTACAAGGCTTGGCATTGGCGCCACAATAATCTGGGGCTATGAGTACTCTAACTTTGCTTCCCTTTTCATGAAATAGCACTGTACATTCTTTTATTTGTCCTAAATTTAATTCTCCAAGGTGGAACGTGTCCTTTATTTAATATCTAGTGTTAGGTACGATGCTGAGCTGGGCATGTAGGTAATGCATAGAGCTGGTTCTGTGGTCAAGTTGCTCATGGTCTGGTGGGGAGACACACACATCTACCCTTAGTACAACACAGTGTGAGAGGCGATGTGTGGTAGTACTTTCTACCACTGGGAGTGAGTCTGATCCTCCTACTTGCTCTTTTATTCTAATATTCTGAAGTTTGATGGGAAACACTGCTTTTAACATTATGTAAATAACCACTTCCTTGTTGTATAGAATCCACTAACATGCTTTTTATTTTACTCAATGTATTTAATGCCTAGCCCTCAGATGTACTCAAAGTATACATATATTGCTACCCAAGAATGGACTGACCGCTGAGGGTGTGCATGTTTGGTGTGTGCATGTGTGGGTTTTGTGTGTTTATGTGTGTTTGCTGGAGAGCATGCCTGAGAGAGGGCTTTGAATACAGTGAAAGCCTCTATTAAGGGTTTTATTATTTGTTCCTTATCTTTATATTCTAGCCAGAAAATATCTACCACACTACCACAAGCAAAAGAGAACTCTTTTTACAAGTGATTAAGTGAAAACATAGTTACATATAGATGTGTGTAGTTTTTCAGTTCCAAAGAGTTAATTCCAACCCCCAACACACTCTTTAAAAAAATTAAAATATAGATTTTTATTTCAGAGGTTGAGGTGATAGAAATATTTTTCTAAATATTTGGCCTTCTTCATAGAAACTCCAGGCAGTTTAATGACTTCTGAACCTCCGTGTTAAATTTCAGAAGAAAATACTATTTTACATTTCTGAGAAACACCCAAACCTGACTCTTAGAATTGTCAGCAAGAGAAAAAGATTTGTGACCGTAATAGATCACTCTACAACCTCCTAGGAGACTCTACTCCAAGACACTACCCAGTGTCCAATACTAAAGAATATAGTGTTAGTGGGACAAATGGTCCATCTGGTGACTTAAAGGCATTTTTAAGAAGCACTTGTTATCTAAGAGGAAATCACACCCTGTGACAGAAAAGATGCTGCACCACCTAGGGACAACTTTGGGAAATACTACTCAATTTTCAAATTCAGTAGCATACAGCAAAAGAGGGTTTGGAAATTATGAAGCAGGATTTCTTTTCTATTTAATATTGATATTACATAAATTACATATTTTCCCTCGAAATTTAAGTGTAATGCAAAGCTGATCATCTGAAATAAATTACCCAGTTGATAAGCAGGGTTAAATTGGTAGGATAGAAAATATTCTAAATTCTCTACTTCTTCAAAAATAAGGTAATAATAAGCCATTAAGCAGCAGTTATTTGTATGTGTACACACATACACACACACACACAAGGGTGCAGCCTAACAAAACCTAACTGTAGGCTGGATCAGCCCCAGCCCGAGAGTTTCCAGTGTCTGCGCTGAGGGACGGGATTACAGGTATAGACAAGACACCTTGAATAAACATGAAGTCATAGGGGTTTCCTTTGCAACAAAAATAGGTTCCCTGGTGGAGAGATGAAAGAAATGTAAAGTGCCTGAGGTCTTCCGTTCCTGGAAGTGGAGGGAGGAAGTAAAATCCCGGGAAGAAATGGTGGACTAGTACCTCCGGGTGGATGGTTCCTCAAGCAAAGCGTCGCACCCCCTGAAGTAGTCACGTGAAGCAGAGCGGGCTAGACTCGAAGAGGGTGTGTACGCAGGCAGTGATCCTGGAGATCTTCATTCCAAAGCCCCAGTCCCAGAAATGTGATGCAGTTTTTGAGGCAGGCACAGAGGCGGTAAGGTGAAGTGTTTTGTCTTAATTGTCTGTAGTGGGAGGGTGGGGATTCAGAGTCAAAATGAAATTGAGTTAGAGAACACAAAGTAGTATTTCTTGTACACTTGATCTTGTGGACAGGGAGTCACTCAATATGCTTCTACCCTTATTAAACCAGTACTGATTTTGCACCTACTATATGCAAAGGGAGAGATAAAGCCATGTATGACATACCTCTAACATTTCTATTTTAACATCAGCAAAGTGAACCCTGGGCGGCTACAAGTCATGATGGAAAGCCTTCCTCTGGCTGAACGTGATAAGAAGGGGTGAATCTGAAGCAGATTATATTCCTGATGAGTTAAGAGAAAAGTCAGGAGTCATTTCTGTGAAGTAAAGAAGTGTATGCATTTCCTTTCTTTATTTATCTAGGCCTGAATATTACAACATGTTCCTTGATAAAGCACTCTTTGCTCATTCAAGCTGGAAATTTTCCCCCTTTTCTTAACCACTATGGTATGCTATCTATATTCTACTATGGAACTTACCACATTTTAACTCATATTATTAACTTTTGTAGGAGTGTCATTATCTTCCTTTTGATGTCCCTAGAAGGGAGGTGTTTCAAAGGATTATCAGTCCCTTGGATATATCAAGTGCACAGTAAATATAATGTAATAGTCAGCAAGTTATCTCAAATAATGCTTCTTAAAATATGGATCCCTTGTATCAGCTTCCCTGGGTGCTTGTTAAATTTGTATTACTGGCCCACACTCCAGCTCGACTAAATCAGAATCTCTGGGTGTGAAACTGGGAACCTACATATTAATGAGCTCACTACATTTTGAGAACTATGATAATTTCAGGGGATGACAGTCATAGGAAGCTGTGGGATGGCACATAGGTCCTGAGTGCTGACTCTGCTTCTGGGTGCTTCTGAATAGAATCCTGAGGCTGAATCTAGATAGACTTTGGGAAGCCATGGGATCTGATAGTGATGCCTGCCATAGCCAAGTGATGGGGTGAGGGGGTTTTCATGCAGCAGTTTGGCATTTCTGAATAGGTTAGTTAATCTCAGGAATAGAGTGAGTGTACCATCCTCTTAAGCATAATCACAAGTCATCCTTACAGAAGTATTAGGGTCTGTAAGTTTTTCCCAAATTTTTCATGGAAATTCCAGGAAATGAGGTTTTTAGAGAAAAATAATAACATCCTCTGGGAAAATTCTACCCACGAAAAGCTTATTTTACTTAACAAAATGACACACTGACCAATTAGTAGTGAATATTATTTTTCAGTTATTACTAATAGAGCAAGGTAGAACCCTGGATCTTTTTTGTAGAATTTTTGTGTAGGGATTTTCCCCCCAGCTGTGCCTTCTTTCTTTTTTTGTCATTTACTATACTACTTGTAATTATTGAAGAAATTCAGAAATGGTAGATGAGGAAAGAATTACCCAAATAGCATCACCTTGTGATAACATCTGTGAACAGTCTCCATGCTCACGTATAAAGTCTGTTTCTATGTAATGTTGAGAAGGCTAAGCAGCTGCATAATTGAGTGAAAGTTAGCTTTGTCATGTGTACAGCAGGGACAACTGCCCCCCAGCCTGTGTCTCCAGACTGTGTGAGAATCTCTCACAAGAGTGTGTGTGTCTCCAAGGACAGGGATATGTAGGACTCGTGTTTATCTACCAAGGACTCGGCATAGTGCCTGACACACGAAAGGCCCTGGAGAATTTGCTGTGTCCATCCTTGAGCCGATCCCCGTCTTAATTCACTGCTCCTTTTAAAGGCATTGCTCAGTCCCCATCCTTTTGGGCTTTGCCCCTTGACTTGAGTGGTTTTCCTCCCGCCTCTCTGTTCTTTGTGAAGGCTGCTTTCTCATTACTCCCTGTTTGTGCTTGTCCTTTCATTTCTGTTGTAAATTTCCTGATGAACTCATAGATGGTAGTGCTATCAACTCTGACCTCTATGCTGGCAACTCTCAAATGTTTATCTGTAGCTTGCTATATTAGTCTTCAATTTCCCTGGTATTTAATCATTTTTAAAAAAGTTTTGTATCAGTTGGGTCACAGCAGGAAAAAGATGGCACATTCAAAGTGGGTAATTGAGAATCTAGTAAGGAAAGTATTAGCAAACCCCCAGTGTGTAGGAGAATCAAAAAAGGATGGTGTCATTAAGGAGAAAATAAAGACAAAGACATCAAGGATTGAGTGGTAAGTAGAAAAGTCTTACTGTAAGGAAGGGAACTGGGTCACCACACCACTAGCCTCAGGGTGGGGTGTAAGAGCAGGGGAGGAGAGAGATGGTAGTTCTTTTCAAATGGGAAGACCTCTGTTTGTGTTAGGAAAGTAAAAGCCTGTGTGTTGCTCATTAGCTCCTAGTAGTTGAGCTTACTGGGTAAGAGCTTGCTAGCTGGCTGGAGGTGGTTCCTGCCCTAAAAGCAAAGGAAGCTCATCTAAGAATTACAGCTTCCGGGTACCTCTGCTTTGGGAGATTATAGACCTGGGATTTTGGTGGCCCGCATCTCTGCTCATTATGTGAAATGTGCTACCAACTGCCAGGAGTAATTCCCATGCCCAGGCTTGAAGGGACAAGGGAATTCAGTGGTTATAGGACTCAAAAAGGGTAATGATAGGCAAAGTCTTCTGACAGGAGCTAAGACCTTTGGTAAAGACAGGATTAACCTGTGGCAGCCTGACAGGATGGGAGCTGAGAACTGGTAACTGCATATCACTCCTGTTTACCCTTTCATCTTCAACAAGAAGCTCCAATCTAGTCCTATAGGTCAGTTTCCTGGAGCTAAGAGCAGTGTGAAGAAAGGTTCACAATGGGTGTGAAGGAACACACGGAAAATAAACAACAAAATGCCCTTTTCAGGTCTTACTTTTACAATGTCTCTTTTTGTGTGGCCTCTCAGCAATCTATAGAATTCTAGGGTCTTGTTTCACAAATCCTCTCTCCCCCTTAATATTTACTATAGCTGTTTTAATTGAGACTCTTTCTGTCTGCTCTTTAGGCAAAAGTGAGAGAGGACAATTGGTAATAGTAAGCTATCTCATTATGGCACTGAATTGTTTGCCTCCAAAACTCATAGGTTGAAGCCAAACTCCCAGTGTGACTGTGTTTGAAGATAGGGTCTGTAAAGAGATAATTTGGATTAAATGAGGTCAAAAGGGTGGGGCCCTAATTCTATAGGACCAGTGGCCTTGTAAGAGGAAGAAACACCAAGGCTGTGCTCACGTGCAGGCATGCGCGCGCATGCAGAGAAAAGTCCATGTGAGAACACTGGGATAGGGTGTCTGCCTACAAACCAAGGAGAGAGGCCTCAGGAGAAAGCAGCCCTGGGAGGCACCTTGATCTTGGAATTTCAGCCTCCAAAATGCAGACAGTTAAAAGAGTGGGCTTAAACAACCCAGTCTGTGATATTTTGTTATGGCAGCCCTAGCTGAGTAACGTGCCATTGCTTCTAAACATCTTTCATTGAGCACCTTATTTTCTAGTTCTTTAATACAGCATCTACTACTATATTTAACCCTCACAATCCTAGGAAGTATGATTAAACAAATCATCACAGACAAGAAAGCCAAGGTTCAGAAAGGTTAGGGGCATGTCCATAGTCACAAAATAAATAGGTTTCTTATTGGACCTTATGTTTATTTGGCTCTAAAGTCATTATAGGGAGTTCCCTGATGGTGTAGTGGCTTAAGGCTTCGGCGCTGGCACTGTCAGCACTGCGGCCTGGGTTCGATTCCCAGCCAGGGAGCTACCCACATACCAAAAAAGCAAAAAAAAAAATAAAAATAAAAATAAAAAAAAAATAAAGTCATTACACTGTGCTGGTACTACAGGAGAATGGAACATAATTACTTTGGCTCTACTCTGGCTGGGTTCAGTTAGGAATAAATTTGTTTCGGCAACACCCTTACTTAGACTTCTCTTTTAACATCTCTTGGGCTTCAGTTATCACCTAAACTAATGACTCTCAAATCTGTAATTGTAACCTACTCCTTTTTCTTTAGTTTCAGACTTATCCTTCCTACTATCTACTGAACACTTCATCTGAATGTCCTGTGCCTAGGCATCTTAACTCAGTAAAAAGAGCCACAAGATAGAAATATTTGTTATTCTAGGCTCCTTCCTCTGTCATCTCACTAAACCCTTTGGTTTTTAATCTTCTAATTGTTTCTTATATATATCATTTCCTCTTCATTTCCCTGGCAGCTGCTCCCCTAACTCAATTCCTGGATTACCATAGTAACCTCCTAAACTGGTCTCCCTGCCTTCCAAGCTCATCATGATACCTCAGGGCTTTTTCCAAAAACATTTGTAATCACAAAATTGTCCTACAGTGATTACTCCTTTACCTTCATGTTAAAATACAAATTTCTTAGCTAGTCATGACCTAACTTCGACCTTCCTCTTCAATTTCATCTGCCCACCTAAATCCAAAGCAAATCATTTGACTTGTCGTAGCCTGATAGTATTTAAAGAGCACTATGGTGTTAGACTGCCTTAAGTTGAATGCAAGCTTGACCTCTTACTTGGTGTGTGAACTTGGGAAAATTAACCTAAACATGAAACAATAATAGAACCTATTTCACAAAGTTGTTGTAAGGATTAAATGAGCTAATATACATAATGAGCTTGTATCTTGTCTGACACATATTTTGTTAAATATTACCTATTATTATCAGCCTCTCACCCCATGCATTTGCACTGCTACTTCCTCTGCCTGGAATACCCGTCATCTCTCACCATCCCGCCATCCCTTTCTTTATTAAGATCCAGTTCTGGGTCACATCTCCTATCAAGTTTACCCTACCCCAAACTCCTATTTGTCTCCACCGTTTCCTTTGCAAACTTCTTAGTTACTGTAATTTGTTTGCATCAATCACTAGACTGTGAGTTCCTAAAGGAGGGATGTTTTCATTATTTTTTTGACACAGGTGCATGATAGTTTCTGGATAACTGCACAGAGAGTACTGACATGTATAAATAACTGTTCCTAAAATCCATTTTGTCTAGCGTGGCGACTTGTCCCGAATATGAGACAAGACTATCCTCCGGGGGTGGGGGGTGCCTTAAGACCTTAGGTTGGAGGCATGAATCCCAAAGAAAAAGGGGTTTCCTCATCACTCTCCCAGCCCTGAGAAAAAGCCTCTGGTCTTAAATGCGGGGGAATACACGAACTTTTGAGACGCACACTGCCCGTGAGCTTGTGTCTGCTACCTTTCTGCGCCTGCGCCATTCCAGCCCACGTGAGGCTTCTCTGTTGAGAGTGGGGCCACGGTTCGCGTTTTAGGATTGGACGGTGGAAGCCGAAACGGACGGCGCGGAAATGACGCACAGGTACGCAAGCGCCGCAGGCGGCCCTGCCGCGCGGGGGCTGCTGGGGGCCGCACGCCATACCCTCCCTGGCCTCTCCCCTCCCCCTCCCGTCCCCGCCCCCTCGGCCTCTCCGCTGCCTGGCGTGACTCGGCACTGAGAGCCCCGAGCGAAGGCTCCGCGATCGCTACCTCCTCCGTCCAGGCCTCGGCCTTCCAGAGCCTCCCCCCTTCCTCTGCCGGTCTTCTCCTTCAGTTTTGAAGCCAGTGGCGTCGCGCCCGCCCTTCCTAGCTCTCTGAGAATGGTGGGAGTGAAGCCGGTCGGGAGCGACCCGGATTTCCAGCCGGAGCTGAGCGGCGCAGGCTCCAGACTCGCTGTGGTCAAGTTCACCATGCGAGGGTGAGGCCGGGCCCGAGCCCTGTGGGCCCCTTCTTGTCCCTCGGTGCTTTCCTTTCACTCTTTCCCGCTCCCGACTCCCTTTCGGTCTCTTGCTCCGGAATGGCCTGCGCTGGTCTCAGCCGCAGCTGCTGCCCAGATAGGCCTCAGCTCCTGGGTCTGAGCCCCCACGTGTGCACAGTGGGGGAGGGGGCTCTCTGGCGGGCCAGCGTGTTCTCCAGCCCGGGAGAAACCTGCTTGCCTGTTTTGAATCCTCAGAGGACTCCTGCTTTTGTGGGTGGCCCGCCTCTATTCTTTCTGGTCTGTGGGAGTCGCCTATAGCCGCACCTGCTTGCGTCTGTACCCTTTCCAGGGAGCCAGCTGTCACTTGCATCTTAGAAACCCTGAATTTTTAATTTACCAAACATTTTGATTCTCTTCACCTGCATTTCTGTAAAGCCTTTGGAAAATATAAATGGGGCTAACCATCTAATCCGAGTAGTACTTAGTCCTAAGGCTCAACTAATGCATTTTAAATGAACGTTGGGTTAGGATACTTTTTAATTCTCTTAACATTTATGTTATTTGTTTGGATAGTAACTTAAGCTCCCCTATGCATGCGATTGCATGGATCACGACAATTATAATAGGTGTATGTAATACTGGTAGACAGGTGTTCAGACGTCTCGGTTTGAGCAAGTAGACTCCATTTTTTACCTGATGATTTAAGAGGACAGGGATCTTGTAAATATCAGCGTTATTTATCGGTCGCAGAACTGGTGGATTTTCGATATTATGTGTGCAGTGTTCGTATGTGAGAGGAGCAAGTTGGAACTAGGCATTCAGAACCAAGATTTCACCGAGTGTTTTCACAGCTCTCCCCTTGTGTATGTCCCCTCGTTAGAAGGATTAGAGGTCTCCACTTGATTTACCTTGACACCTTGGCATTATTTACATTTACAGTGATTTGGAGAAATATACTTCAGGTATCATTGTCTATGTAACACATTTTGTTGTACAACTATAAGACAGTATTTCAGATCCCAGAGCAAAAGTGATTCATATCTATTGAACATCATTCATTGAATATTGAGTAAATAAGTGGTGGCATTAGGATTAGTTTTAGGGGATGAAGGGATGCAGCTAGAGATAGAAACAAGTTAGGACTTAATTTTGGACTAGTCTCTCCTATGCAGAATTGAAAAGGGACAGTGCGTTGAATTTTAAATGGCTGAATAAACTACCCATTTGACATGTGGATTTTGACATTTACCAAATTTAAGAGGAAAAAGATTTTGTATGTAAAGACATATTTAAAAGGAATGTCGGAATTCCAGAAGCGTGCCTTCCCAGATTTACCTATCTTATGTCTATGTTCTTCATATGAGATGCTACTTGTACATTGATTAAGTATGTACGCCAAAGTTGGAAAAGGGAAGAAGTGATTTTAGCAATGAATCTCATTTTTAGTTCACTTTTCTAATTCTAGTTAGTTGGAGCATTTGTGCTTTTGTCCCGCAGTGACACACTGTTTTCTTACCATAGCAGAGGGAAAGGTGACGGTAATAAATTAGTAATTGAAGTGAGAAAGTGTAGAAATGTTGCTACTCAGGAAATACTTCCATTAGCAGTATATTGTTTAACCATAAACAGAACTCTAGGCATTGATTGGTAAAGCACTGTTGCTGTTTACTTTTTAAAGGGTATTTTGGTGGGGTGAAAATTTTATTAGTAAAAACTGAGAGCAAATAAATAAAATGGTTGAATTTAGAGACCTTTTAAATTAAAAAAAATATTTAGATAACATTTATCAGTCAGATAAGATTGTATTTTCCTTTAAAGTACTTTTAACATTTTGGCGATTAATGCGTTTCTACACAAACTCTATGACAGTATGACTCCAGATTTGCATATGAGTGTCAGTATTAGACTCTCAGACAACTATATCCAGTAAAATTATATAAGAAACCTCTTAGAGCAAAGTTAACGTTGTCCCATTTTGGGCCAAGAATATAGTTTTCTCTAGCACTTATTTCTTCATTTCCTTTCCAGTTCTACTTTAAGCTTTATTTCTTATTTACCACTTCCATGCTTTATCCAACCTGTCTAGTTAATTTTACTAAAACATTATACAGATTGTCACTCTTTAAGAATCTTCAATGGCTCTTTGGTATTTTTCTTTCAGCTTTTTTTAATAGGTAATAAATATATATATATATATATATATATATATATATATATATATATATATATATATATATAAGAAAATTTACCATTTTAACCATTTTTAAGTGTCAGTTCAGTGGCATGAAGTATATTCACAATGTTGTGCTACCATCACCACTAGCTATTTCCTAGAATATTTTCATTGTCTCACACAGAAACTCTTTGCCCATTAAACAGTAATTCCCAGTCAACCCTCCCCCACCCCTGTCCCTAGTGACCTCTGCTACTTTCTGTCTCTATAAATTTGCCTATTCTTGATATCTCATGTAAGTGGAAACATAATATTCGTCCTTTTGTTTCTGGCTTATTTCGTGTTGTTAAAGGTTCATCTATGTTGTAGTATGTACCAGAATTTCCTTTTATTTAATTAATTATTATATATATATTTTTTTGCGTAGTTCCCTGCCACAGCATTGAGAGCACCAAAGCCTAACCACTACACCACCAGAGGACCCCCCCTCAGAAATTTCTTTTTAAAGCTGAATAATATTTCATTATATGTATATACCACATACTATTTATTCATCTGTTAATGGACATTTGGGTTGATGCACCTTTTGGCTATTGTGAATAATTGTTGTGCAAGGATCTGTTTGAGTGTCTGCTTTTAGTTCTTTGGGGTATTTACCTAGGAGTAGAATTGCTGGATTACATAATCCTACACTTAACGTTTTTGAGAAACCACCAAACTGTTTTCCACCATGGGTGTACCTTTATGCATTCCCACCAGCATTGCATGAGAGTTCCAATTCCTCCATATTACTGCCAACACTTTTTATATTTTAATAGCCATCTTAAATGATGTGAAGTGGCATCTGGTGGTTTTGGTTTGCATTTCCTTAATGACTAACGATGGTGAACATCTTTTCGTGTGCTTATTGACCATTTATTTATTTATCATCTTTGGAGAAGTGTCTGTGCAAGTCCTTTGTTCATTTTGAATTGGATTGTTTGGTTTTTTAATAGTTGAGTTGTAGGAGGAGTTCTTTGTATATTTTGGGTGTTAATCCCTTGTCAAATACACAATTTCCAAATACTTTCCCCCCTTAGTTGCCTGAGTCCTTTGATGCATGAACACTTTTATATAATATTTTGATGGTCATTTTATCTGTTTGTGTTGCTTGTGATTTTGGTGCCATATCCCAGGAATCATTGCCAAATTCTAGTGTCATCAAGATTTTCCTATTATGTTTTCATCAAAGGATTTTAATAGTTTTAGCTTTTAAGTTTGCGTCTTTGATCCATTTTGAGTGAATTTTATATAACTTCATTCTTTTGCATGTGGACATCCAGTTTCCCAGCACCATTTGTTTTTCCCCAGTGAATGCTCTTGGAAAGGAAATGCAGATTCATTTCTTTGTATTGCAGAGCCTGACATTTTTTAGTAAATGTTGCCTTGAGTGATTTAGCTACAGCTCTGCCTGCACGATGAATCTTCATGATGGACAGTTCAGTTCACTCCTGACATTCTTTTCCCTACCTGTAGAAGAATAACATGTAATCTAACTATATTGCTTAAAGAATGAAATTACAGATGTGAATTATATACTGTGATAACATCTTTATTATATAACTGATACCTCCAAACTGTTACGTCTTCAATATACCCAGCTACATTTTAGTGGCTATAAGCAGTGCCAGTTTTGTTATCGTTGGTGGGTAAACGCTAGTATGAATTCATGAATGTATTACTTTTGCACTGTGTTTACCATATATTCAGTTTTCTAAAACAAGTTTTATTTTGTATTTGTTAGGTATCGTTACCATACAAGAATGTCTATGTGATAGGATATTTAGTTCTAATAGTTATAGTAGCTTCTCCAGATAATACATTATATGTATATTGTATTAATTATATATTGCAAAATTGCCGTGGACCAAGATAGCTTACTGTATTAGAGTTAGCAGGCTCAACAGTCCATAGGCAACAGGCAGATAATACTAGTGAGAGATAGCTAGCTAGCTGTAAGAAAGATCGCCAAGGGCATGGTGAGGCCCTAGAGCACATACCTAGAATTTCTTTTTTCTTACTAAATGTTTTTACCAATGTATTGCATGCATAAAAAAATGTACAGAAGTCCTTTAAGTGTGTAGTTTGATCAAATTTCAAAGTGGCTACACCAGTTTAACCAGTCCCAGCATTCCAGAATCATCCCCCCAACCCCAGCCTGCTGGCTTCTTCTCATCACTCTTGAATTCCAACAGTAAAGGTTAGTTCTGCCTGGATGTGACCTTTGTAAAAATGGTATCATACAGTATGTAATCTGTCAGGATTTCTTTCAGATGCATATAGATAGTTTTCATCTTGGTAGTTAATTTAGAAATAGCAACAAAAAGCACTGTGTAGGCCACTGTTTGTGGGGTTTTGGAATAGCAGGTGAAGAGTTGGGTTTTGTGATCAAATTCTAGTACTGTACTTCATTGTTCTTGTCTTTAAAGTATGGAAATAGAAAGTTTAAATAAACCTGAGCGTTTTGAAAGTTGCATAATATACAGTGAATGCTAGCTTTTTTGTGTTGTTAATAGGACTATGCCTGCCCATTAGTAAATATAATACATGTAGCAATTGCCTATTTTAAAGTTATGCCCTGCAGGAAAAGTGAACATTTAAAATACATCTTTAGAAAGTATGTACATTTTTCTTACCCATTTATTAGCCAAATGTTTTAACTACAAAAGATTACTTAGCAAATAAAGAAGAATAAAGTTCAGGGAATAGAATTTATTTATATTGTGACTGTAAACAGAAATCTTCCTTGTTATGAAGAACCTACTGTGCTTTTAAACAAAGCTCATCTTGGATTGGATTTAGGAGTTAACTTCTAGTTGTGGTCCTGCCACTAGCAACAGTGTCTGATCTAGGACAAGTGATTTAACTTTTCTGGTCTTCAGTTCTCACTTACTGCACAATGGTGTTGTTAGGTCAATTTTAAAGTTTTCATTTTATGGGTTTGGTTCTTTATGTATTGCAGAAAGCTATCGGGTTGTCTATTGTATTCCCTCTCAAAAAGCATAACTCAGAATCCTTCTTACATAGCCATTTTATTAATACAGATGGGGCTTAACAGATAAGCTTTCTGTCAAAAGAGGATCGGGGCAGAGAAAGAATTCTATAAACGTCTGGACTAGATAGATGGTCTTTGGTCTTTTTTACAGCAAATGAAAAGGTTTACTGATTGTGTACTTACTATCTAAGGGCTGCAAATCAAGGTATGTACAAGAGAAAAAAGTTGAGTTCTGAAAACCTGGCATACTTACGGTGTAATATTTTTAGAGATGGGAAAGGTCCTTAGAGAATCTAGTCCCTTCTCATTTTATACAGAGAAATCAGGTAACTTGTTTAAGTGTTCAGCCAATAATGGAAATTTAAGTTTACTCTCAAATGTTAATATAAGCAAGGCAAACATCTTACTTAAAATAACCAACCAATTTATTTGGATTATTATAGTGTGAAAGTATGCCACTGTGTATGTACGTGCTTCTGTGTTTTCTGACTTACTTTGACTTGCTAAAGTTCCACCTTACAGTGGCTAACTAAAGTTACAAAGGATCTACATAAGATATTTTTAAAGTCAATAGTTATTTGCAAGGCAGCCTTATACACAGTCTCTTTAACTACAAAAAGTGTTTCTTGAAGGCCAAGTGATTGGCAGGTAGAGCAATGACGTTGGTACTGGTAGTTGTGTTGGTTAGTATTCTATTTCTCCTAGGTAGTGAAGAGCAGGAATGGAAATGGAATCTTTAGCAGGGAGGAGAAAAACCCTCAGCCACCCAGACAGGCTCCCTTTCAGGTTTATTTTAAGAAAGTGAAACGTGAGCACCTAGCTCTTGTTCCCCAGAGGGGTTCATTCTCCACATTGCACTTCTTCCTGTCCCAACTTAATGGCAGCCCCACTGGCTCAGAGTTCCACCTCATCTGGATTGTCAGGGCATCTGTGAGCCACCACTTCCTTTTCATTGTTCTGTTCATTTGCAGTATCCCCCGTGGTAGCCTCTGGGTCTGAGCCACCTGCCTGACTGCCCAAGTATTTCCCCAGTACTAGTTACTGTTTTTCTTAGGGATATTTTTACCAAATCCCGTGGGTTTGAATGGTTTGCCTCAATTTTATTTTTCCCTATAAGCTCTCTATTTTGTACTTGCTTTTACAGAAGAGGGGAGATTCTTCAGGAATGAATACTGTTGTATAGCCTAAATACCTGTGCTTCATTTGTGAGAACATTTAATATTTTTAAAATAAAAACACCTGTTCATCATATAAAAACAAAGGATGCAGAAGTATGGATAATTTAAAAACTCTCCCCTAAACTTTCTCTCTTCCTGTTCTAATCCCACTTAGCAGAAGTATGAACTGTTTATTGTGTAACCCCCCCTCCCCAACTGTGTGTGCGTGCACGCCAACACGTATTATGTGATCATAGAGAACATTCTATCATGAGACTTACTTTTCTTTAAACAGTACAAATTATCTTTGTTCCCCTGGTGTGAACATGTCATAACTTTTTTAGCTATTTCTCTGTTAATTGCCATTTAAACTGTTTCTGAATGTTTTACTATCATAAATATTGCATTGAACTTTATTATTGAGAAAGTGTTAAGATAGGATTGACTTTTAGAAGTGAGATTGTTGAATCTTGGGTTATGTTCATTTAAAATTGATAAATAATGACTAGCCCTTCAAAAAGGATCTACTAATTTGTACTCCCACCCATAATGTATAAGACATTAAAAGCTAGAAGTATTTTGCTGAACTACACATAGGTTTGGTTGACTAAAAATGTGTTTCTTTATAATTTAGTCTCAGAGCCTATGTGAGGATTGTTAGAGCCAAAAATGTACTTGTAGAAGCACCAAGTTTAATATTTAGGAACTCAATAGTTATTTTCTTAGCTTTTCAGTGTGAAGCTTAAGGATGGCACAGGATGAAAATGCTGAAAAATGTTAAGAATGGAGAAAATCACAGTTTGAGTTTGAACATTTGTGAGTTTAAAATTTTTGTACTTTGGAATTTGCTTTTCCTTGCGTGCCTGTCTGCTAAAGCCAAGATTTTTCTCATTTTGACTTTTTTATTGAGATATATATAGTGTACAGTTATGAATATATAGCTTAGTGAATTTTCACAAGTGGAACTTGAAATCTCTCTCATGACCCCATCCTGTGATAGACTCTCACCATGGTAATCACTGCCCTGATTTATACCACTGATGGACTTTGCCTGTATTTGAACTGTATATAAGTGGAATCATGCAGTGTACTTCTTTCCTTAGTATTATGTGTAGGGTTCCTCCTTGGTTTCGCATGAAATTTTACATTAGTCATTTCGTTGTATAGTGTTACACTGTATGAATAACTACAATTAATTTACTCATTCTGTTCTTGATAAAAATTTGATCTTTTCCAGTTTGGGGCTGTTGGAAATACTGCTACTATCAGTATTTTTTCAAATGCCCTAAGGCAAACTTGTGGACATTTCAGGTATTTCTGCACCCCGAGAAGTGGTCCTAGATAGGCATAAATTTTGCTTTCGCAGAGACTGCCACTTTATTTTCTACCCCCTCAAGTGCTGATACCAGTTCACACTGTCAGTGACAGTTCAGTCACCACACACACTTTCTACCATACATCATTCTTTTTTCATTTGAGTTCTTGTGGTGGGTAGATTTAATTTTCATTTCTCTAGTTTTCCTAGTGACTAATGAAGTGGGAAAGCTCTTTTCATATTTATTTACTGTTGGGAGAACCTCATTTATCAACTGCCAGTTCAAGAGTGTACCCATTTTTCTTCTGGGTGTCATTCTTATTCTTACTGATTTATAGGAGTTCTTTACATATTGGAGGTATGAGTCCTTTGTTTAAATATATTTTACAGATTTTTTTTTACCAGTCTCTTGTTTGTCTTTTCACCCTCTTACATTGTACCATGATGAACAAAAGTCTTAATGTAAATGTTTTCCAGTTTATCAAGTGTATTCCAATATATTGTTATACAATTTCTTTTCCCTATCACCTCAGTGCTTTTTGATTTTTAAGACATCTTTGCGAGTTCCCTGGTGGTGTAGCGGTTAGGCTTCAATGCTCTCTGCGGCCTGGGTTTAATTCCCGCTCAGGGAACCAAACAACAACAACAAAAAGAAATCTTTGCTTATTTCAAGGTTTTAGAAGTATCCTCTCTAAGGTGATGGAAAGAGAAGTCACATTAGGTGGTGAACTTATTATACAACAAGGTGACAATGCACTGTAGAATTGTATGCCTGAAACCTATGTAATCCTTGCTAACAGATGTCACCCCAATAAGTCTAACAATAAAAATGAATTAAAAAAAATAATAAAATAAAAAATAAAAAAAGAAGTATCCTCTCTACTTTTTCCTAAAACCCTAATAATGTTTTACCTTTAACATTTAGATCTAGAATTCATCTGGAATTGTTTTTTGCTTATGGTGTGAGGTATAAGGTCAAGATTCATTTTCCCCATGTGGATATTTAGTTGACTCAGCGCTGTTATTGAAAAGACTATTCTTTTTCCACTGCATGGCTATGTGAACTTTTTCCTAACTCAGTTTAGTTCGTGTGTATGGGCTGGGTCTGTTTTTGTACTCTGTTCTTTTGATCAGTTGGTTTATCTTTGTATCAATACTGTAGACTCTCAATTTATAAAGCTTTATGATAGTTTTTAATATGTGATAGTGTAACTTTCTCAGCTTTGAACCTCAAAATGGCTTGAGCTGTTGTTGGTAAAGTTTCCCTGTAAATTTTAGAATTCAGATATGTTCATTTCTCCAAGAAAACCTGCTGGGATTTTACATTGACTCTAAAGACCAAATTGAGAATTGACACCTTGACAATATTGTATTTTCCAATTCATAAACATAATATATTCCTCCATTTATATAGATCTTCTTTAATTTCTTTCAGGGAACAAAGCTGAAAGACTTAACACCATTAGACTTCAAGATTTATATATAATAGAAATCTGTGGTTATTAAGACATGTGGTATTGATGCAGGTGTATCTAAATAGAGTCCAGTAGAAAAGACTAGAAAGTCTAAAGCCAGAATGATCGGAGTTTATTTTATTTTATGTTTTAATTGACAAGTTCCTTAGGCTATAAATTAGTACACTCTTTGGTGTTATTTTACCAAGCACCTCTTTTACCTTTTTCACAGATGTGGACCATGTTTAAGGATTGCCCCAGCGTTCAGTACCATGAGTAATAAGTATCCGCAGGCAGTTTTCTTGGAAGTAGACGTACATCAGTGTCAGGTAAGGGAAAAGAGTCCTTTAAAAAAATTACAGATCAGTTTGAATGTCGACATTAATATCATCATTCATTTATCTCTTTATGCACATAATATTTATTCTTTAAAAGATGAGAAAATGTTATATTGACATGATTATTACAAATGTCATTTATGGCTGCATTAGTAAGAAGGATAGTTTAATTATTAGTTAACTTTTACGTTTGTTTATTATATTAATGGCCTCCTGATAGAAAACTGAAATTATGTTGTTTAAACTAGTAGATCACCTGGCAGTTCTGTGTTTTACTTGTCTCTGCTTATTTTTTTTTTTTTTTGCAAATCTAGAATTACGTCTTTTACTACAGAGGCTTTGGATAAATAGAAAACCATGGCAGAGAATTCTTGGTTATCGTTTCATTGGAATTCATTAATTTGTAATTGTAGCTCCAAAGCTGCATACTCAGCAAAAACTTTAAAATGTTGATTACTTTTGATTGAGCCACAGTAGGTAGATTACTCGGATTACTCAGTTGGAATGGCTATGAAACAATTCTGCATTTTCAATGTGGAAATATTGGGGAGTTATATTGGAAAAAAATTTGTGGAAGTTCCTTCCAACACTAAACAGAGTTTTTAGTGAAAAAGAAGAAGCAACAACTATAGAATGTTATATAATTTGTAGTTAGTAGTTTGGGGATTTGGTGGGTATAAACCAGGTTTAGGCAGATATTTTCATGGCAAGGGCTACTTCTCTAAGTGTCATGGTCCCCTGGCTATTTGTTTTATTTAGTTGGTCACCCCAAAATTGCTTAGCAGTCCACGAGTGGACCACAATCCACATCTTGCCCAGCCCTGGTGTAAACCCATGTGTTACACATTTTTAGTTCCGTTCTTAAATCATATACTACTGAACTAAAATACTGGCCCTTATTCAAGTATCCACTATCTCTGATCTGGAAGTGCTGTCTTGTGGAA
>PVJL010001456.1:58669-263722 GCA_004026885.1 Lyroderma lyra
TTTTTTTTTTTTTTTTTAAACAATATTGTGGTACTTCTTCATAGTATGTAGAGTGACATATTTGCTTTACTGTTTACTTTTTATTTCTCATGAAAAGTTTAAACAATGAATCAGTGGTTATTAGCTCATTTCCATTTGTAGTTAGTCTTATAATGTGGAGTTGGAGCAGAATTTTCAAAAGATAGATGTTGCAGCTTGAGGGAAGATGAGAAGTCATTTCTGCAAGAGTAGAATCTGGTGAGGATTTTGCAAAACAAAGGATGTTATCTCCTTTTCATGGACGCATGAGTACTGCTTTTCACATGTGTACTTTTTCCTAGCATCAGTGCTTTGTATTGACATGTCAATAACCATTTGGGAAACAAGGTACTTATGAGAGCTGTCTGGTACTATAAAGCACAATTTCTGAATCAGAAGCTAGTTGTTCTATTCGATGAAGTATTTAAAACACAAAAATACAGGGCTGTTCTTCATTGTGAATTGAAAGCTAATGTAATATAGTTGTACCCCAATAGGTAATGTAGTTTAGGGAATACGCCTGCTTTTTCTTAAGTAAGAATTAAGAATAAATTATTTTACATGTTGTAGTCCATGCTTGTGAGGTTTATCTTTCATGGAGAAATAGAATGCCTTTTCACAGTAGTTTAAATATTAGTTTTAATTCATAATGCTGTCTCACTTGCCAATTCCAGGGAACAGCTGCCACCAACAATATATCTGCAACACCTACATTTTTGTTTTTTCGAAACAAAGTGAGGATCGATCAATATCAAGGAGCAGATGCTGTGGGATTAGAAGAAAAAATCAAGCAGCACTTAGAAAATGACCCTGGAAGCAATGAGGACACAGATATTCCAAAAGGCTATGTATGTAGACTTAAAAGGAAAATCATGATATACTTTCCATTTGCCATTATTTGGCAAAAAGTGAAGTATGCTATGTTTTCATGTTTTATCTTTTACTAGTGCAGAGTGCTTTCAAATAAGGACTTTTAAAGTAAATTCACTGGTTGACTATTGGGTTTTGTCTGTGTGTGTATATTATAAGCTTAAGCCTTCTGCTAAACTACTTTCCTGAATTTCTCCTACTAGTATTTTTTGTCACTTTTTAAAAAATTTGCTTTCTGAACTATTTTAATAGCCATTTTAAGATTTTTTTAAAATACATTTTTGCCCCAAAAAGTGAAGAAGTGTGCTAGTTGTTTTGTTTTAGAATCAAATGTGAGATTAGTGTTGTTGGATGTGTTTTCCTGAGTTTTAAGGGTAAGTTATTGTAACTAATAACTTGAAGACTGAAGAACTTAAAAGTTTTTGAAAACTATCTAACATGAAGAGTTATAGTGCAATGTCTTTATATTTGAGAGCTATTCAGGAAGGAAGTAAAATTCAGAAGTAGCTGATTTGTTTATGCAAATTGGTAACTCCTGCATAACAAAAAAAGTTTTCTTAATTGTTCATGTTATAGTTATTGTATTAACAGATCAATGATATTTTTAAAAAATTTTACTTCAAATTAAAGCTAATATATGAAAGCATGTGTATCAAATACATGAAAGCAGATCTTGTGTCATGGGCCTACAAGTCCATTCTGTAAGTTCCTTAAATTCATGCTGAATAAGGAGAATCTATAGTCAGGTAAATATGAATGCACTTTGTGTGTGTGTGGCAGGGGGTGTCTTCAAAGAGTGTCTTTAATATGTGCTACTGGTAACTATATTAGAGAAGTACAATTAATATTTCTTTCCAATAGAACTGTTACATAATTGAAATTACAGTGTCCAGTTAGGAAGTGCAAACATGTGTAAGTCAGGGTTGTGACACCTTTTGGAAGGCTTTGGAAATCATTTGACTTGTAAACTGTTATGTTTACATCTTTGTATTTTTCCCCTTAATCATTATGGATATTTGCATGAAAACATCTTATGAGCACAAAAGTCCTGCTACTTAGCTACAGGGATACTTCTTTACACGTTACCCAAGATAGGGAAATAAGCAGGAAAAAATAAAGTTTTAAGAAATAAAAAAGTTTTCATGCAAAATGTTATGAATACAGTAGGAAAAGCGGTTAAAACATTTTCATTTTTTCCAACAGGTGTCAAGAAATTAAAAGCTTTGAACTATTTAGGTCTTAACAGGATTATTAAATATTTAAAACTGGTACTGTGTTTCCAAGAAACGTCAATGGTTTCACATTAATGAGAGTAGGAGCCCCTGAATGAAAACCTGTGTCTTAAGTAGGTTTAAATATATGTATTAACAAAAATGGGTTGGCAAATTTTTTTTTTTTTTTTTTTTTTTGCTTTTTGGTATGTGGGTAGCTCCCTGACTGGGAATTGAACCCAGGCTGCAGCCCCGACAGCACCAACGGCGAAGCCTTAAGCCACTACACCATCAGGGAACTCCTGGGTTGGCAATTTTAAAATAAATTATGGGTTTCTTGGAATAACAGTTTTTAGTCATTATGTTTTAACACTAAGAGACTAATACCATCATTGATTTTATACATGTTGTAGTTTTGAAACTCCTGATTTTCCTGGAGCCAAGGTAAGATAAATACATGTAGCTCTTTTAGAGAGGTTTGAAATACTGCAAAAGATGTAGGTATGATCCTCAAAAGCTTAAGAATCATAATCAATTCTTACTCAGAAATAAGAGTGTTTTTGTGAGCATAATAACTTCTAGTTTTTGAAAATGTTTATTGAAGTTGGGAAATCTGAAAACATAGCTTTTCTCTCCCATATTTGCCAAGAAGACATAGTGTAGCTTCAGATACCTCCCCACATGTCCTCTAAAATCAAGGCTTCCTTCCAGGCAGTTTGCATGTAAGGCAAACTAGAATTGAACTTGCATTTCACATGTTCTGCATCTTGAGACTTGTTAGCATATTCTGTTGTTCCGACCTCCGAACTGTACATTTTAGTCTACAAATTCATCATCATTCTTGAAAATCAAATCATACATTAAATGATCCTAATTGGTATAATAAGTAGATCTTTCTTTAACCAGAAACTTGAAGCTGTGCTGGATTTTTCCTCTCTACAAAAAAATAAAAAGTGAAACCTATTTTAAGAAAACCAAACAGGGTAGTACTAAAAACATGTATACCCTTCACCTGTGTTCATCAGTTACGAATATTTTGCTAGTTTTGCTCTATTTTGATACCTACTTTTAACTTTTGCAAAAGCATTTACAAGTGAGCTATAGACATCATGATGGTTCATCTCTTAAGTTTTTCAGCTTGTAGCTGCTAAGAACAAGAACATTCTGCACAGCTACCATACCATTCATTATCACTTTAACATTCATGCAATATCTCTAATGAACAGCCTACATTCAGATTTTCTTAATTATCTCTGAAATATACTTTATAGTTTCACCTATCTAGGATCAAGTCAAGGATCCCATTGCATTTAGGTTTTCAATTGTATTTAGTGCTCTTTAATTTAGAAACTTTTATGTATCTTTTCTTTCATGACTGCCTTTTTTGAAAGTTTTAATGAGCACCAGTCTAATAATGTAGCCATTAGGCACCAGTGGCTGCTGAGCATTTGTGTGACTAGTGGAACTGAGAAACTGAATTTTTCATTTTATATATTTTTGATTAATTTAATTTTAAATTGTCACATGCAGCTAATGGCTATCTTATTGTACAGCACAGGTTGAAACCATCTGGATTTGTTTGATTGTTTTTCCATGATACTTTTCTCCTTATTGGCAAGCTTTGCATAGATACTGGTATTTATTTTCCCATTGCATGTGGTCAGAATGTCAGTTTGCAGTTATGTCAAGTAAGCAATGTAATGCCAATTGTTCCAGATACCCAAAACACTTAATACAACTCTTTAAATGTGATGCTTATTTTGTGTGCCCCATGCATGATAAATAAATCTAAAAACTATTTTACATAATTCACTTACTTAGTTTATTTTCATTATTAAACTATTAGAAGTGTGACTATAATGTTGCCTTCATGCCTGGGATCTTAACCTGAGATACAATATTGAAGGTGTACCTCTGTAGGCTGAAACACTAAGCATTTAAAAAGTTTTGTCAGAACTACCAAGGCAGAACATAATTTTCTAACAGTAGATCTGCTATAGCATTCCTTTTTTGAGTTGGCTACAATATGTTATCCTGAGTAATATAGTTAATATGTAATGTAATGTAACACTTAATGTAATACAAAATAATGTCTTTACTTTGAAAACATTTAGGCTACCACATGAGTAACTGGGGTCTCTTCTAATAGATGATTACCGTATCGATATTTATTTGTAAAAGTTTCCTTTAGCCTTTCAGAACTACGTATACATGCATTTCTCTGGATAAAAAGATGTGATACCCTTTCTGATAGAAAGGTGAACATGCAACTGATAATCTATAATATTTGGTAAATATTAAAAATTTTCTTGTTTAGTAAATGAAATGAATACTTTTCTATAAAAATACAGTTTATCAGAATCAGTTCTAGTACAAGCAGAATGCTTAAATATACTAAGCACCATAGAGAGAATAGTAACAGAGCTCTTCCTTAAAGGCCAAGATAACTGGACAGGGGAATTCTACCATGTCTCAAAGGTCAGGTAGCCTAGTGTTACTGCAACTGCTAAAGACCATGTGAAAAGAGAAAACACTTTGAACTTCCTTTTTGAAGTACGAATGACATTGATCCCAGAATCTGACAAAGCCTGCAATAGAAAAGAAAGCTGCTGACCAGTTCCAGTTAGGAATATTGAGGTAAAGCAGTTTTAAATAAAGTATTAGTAAATAAAACCTGGCAATCAAAAGGAGAGCAATCATGATCTCCTAATATGCAGAAAAGGCATTTGACAAAATTTAATACCCATTTATTATAAAATCAATGGGGAAGTACCAGAGGCATTCCAACTAAAGTCAGAAATAAGACAAGGATGACCCCTATCCCCATAACTCTTTGGCATTGTGTTGGAGGTACAGAAATATTAGCCAACACATACACAGAAATATGTTAAATGGCACTACAGGGCAGCAGTCAGCAAAATCCAGAATATATGATACCAGTAGGCTAAAGAGCTATAAATGAAAAGATTTAAGAGACATATTAACCAAATACAGTCATTGTACCTTTTTTGGATTCTTATTCTGAACCTAACAATTCAACTATAAAATATTTGAGGAAATTTGAATACATTTGATATTGAAGTATTATTTTTTATTTTAGTTGTGATAATGATGTTGAGGATTTTTTAAATGAGTCCTTATCTCTTAGAAATAGACATTGAAAAGTTGATGAATGAAATATCTAAGATTTACTTGGAAATAATCAAGGAAATGGTTAGGGACTGATTGTGGGGTAAAGATGAAGTGAGAGTAGCCAGGAATTGGTGAGTCTTGTAGCTGGGAGGTGGGTACAGAGTTCACTGTATTATTCTATTTATGTATGTTTGAAATTTCTATAGAAAAAACATTTTAAATCCTTATTTACTGTCATGTTTAAATTCTTCATGGACAAAGTTTTAAAGAGTTCATGACCGCTGGAAGAGAAGGTAGACTTTCTTTGGATGTTACAGATATTTTAATTCGCATATTTTCTGCTGTAAAATACTGTTATTAAAAAGTGTGTCATTATTTTATAATCTTAGTGTTAGGCTTGGTTTTTGATACCTTATGAAGTGGGCTAAGCCTGAATTTGTCTTTAATAGTGTTATATCTCAGTCAGAAATTCAAATGAAAGGATTATGAAAGTTTTAGTAACTGTGTTAAAAGAGATACATTTTCCTTAAAATTGTCCAATCTACAGAATGACATATTTAAGTATTTTAATAAGATTTTGGTACCAAATCCAAAAGTCTGGATTTAATTTTTTCAGATGGATTTAATGCCTTTTATTAACAAAGCTGGCTGTGAGTGTCTTAATGAAAGCGATGAGCATGGATTTGACAACTGTTTACGAAAAGACACGACTTTCTTGGAATCCGATTGTGACGAGCAGGTAATTGAATGTTTAAATTAAGGCTAGTGGGGAGTATTCATGCCTGTTGTTTCTTTATCATGTTTCCACCTCATGGTTTTATGTCGTTGCTTCCCAGATGACCACTTCTTCCCTTCCTCTTATAACTTTCACTTCCTTTGACCGTGCAGACTCAACTTTTCTGTTCTGTGCAGGCTGCCAGGTGCACTGGGGAGGATCGCAGAACTCTTGGATTGGCCCATGCTGAGTTGAATCTTCACCATGCTTATGGCCATTGCTCATTCTTGACCTTCCTTTCATGGTTTTTACCCAATCAAATGAGTTTGTCTCTGCAAGAGAGACTAATTAGATGAGCACTGTTTATGTCCCATTCTCTCTCCCAGATGTATACCAGTACTGTACTTCCTTGCGTTGTTGTCAGAGAGGAGATAGCTGCCTTCTGTGATCAAGTCATCTTCATCGTGACTCTTTCCAAAATTTACTTTCTCTTCCACTGACCTTGTCCCCATTCTTCTACACGTTTCACAAAAGTTATTTTTCTAAAACATAAATCTGATCATGCTTCTTTCTTAAAAGAGTTAAGTAATTCTCACTGGCTTCAGAAGGAGAGTGTCAGATTCTTGCTGACTTGATCTGTTTCTAGCTTTTCACTCTCATCTCTTTTTCATTTGTGGTTCAGGTCCCTAAACATGTCATGCTTACTATTTTTTGACATGCTATTACTGGTAAAGTATAAAAACTACTTATATTACCAAAGGAATTAGTCTAGGCAAACAGATCATAGTGATTCTGAAACCATAAATCTAAACCCCATTTTTCTTTGTTCCAACCAGAGCTACTTTACTGTGTACTATACAGTGTGTAGCTTTGAGAATATTTTGTATTTATTTTATTTTTTTGTTGGGGTGTAGTTCCCTGGCCTGGGAATCAAACCCAGGCCGCAGCGTTGAGAGCGCCTAAGCCTAGCCATTACACCACCAGGGAACTCCCAAGAATATTGTTCACATTGTGTTTCTTGTAGATGTTGCTCTGAATATATTAATGATATAATGATGCATATCAGCAAGAGTGGCTACAGCTTCTCTCAAATCTTCCTGTCAGGGTAGAAAAAGTACAGTTTCAGCTGGAAAGAAGATTGAGTGAATGAATCAGACTTTCTGACAGATGGGCATTGCAACGATGTTTTATATCCCAATTTCCTTATGTGTCCTTCCAAATTCAGTTAGTCAGTAAGTTAAGGATGGAGTTTTAGAGGTGACTGTACAGCAGTAAGAACCTTCTTGAGTTTTGGATCACATAGAGTCCATTTGATGGCTGGTTGCTCCACACAGCCTATGCATTGTCAAGTGACATGAGTAGATGTTTCACAAATAAACTGTCCTAGAAAACATTAAGTTTACATGCTAAAATATATAGTTTAAGTTTTATTTTAATTTGGAGGTTTTGCTTGATTTTTTGGAAAGCAGATTGCTTATCAGTTTATAGGTCACAAGACCTTAGGTATTTTGGCATAATTTTAGTTAATTCATTCCATTAAATTTGCTGTTGTCCTCCCCTTATATGAATAATAGATGATTGTATTTCTTAAATGTCAATCTAATCACTTTACTTTCGACTTACTCATTTTACATATTACATGGGTTTTGTTAGGTGGATTAAGTTTTTCTGCTTTTGAGTTAATTAGTTCTACTTAGTTGTTGTATGTATTCAAAGTGTTCAAGAGCCCCTTTAAAATGAAACTATTATTTTTTTCACAGCTACTCATTACTGTGGCATTCAACCAACCGGTTAAGCTTTATTCAATGAAGTTTCAAGGGCCAGATAATGGTGAGTAATGGGCAGCTTTTCTTTAAACTGACTTTCTTCTCAGTAGACCGGTCAGCACATATCTAAAACTTTTTATTAACTAGAGGTAAATATTCCTTGTTTTGGGAAAACGTCACATTGTTTTTGAAACAAACCAAGGATATAAATGAATGGAAAAATAATGTGAGGTTTACAGGGTCTGACAATTAAGTTCGTGAACTCATCCTAGAAAAAGTGCTACCTACCTCATTGCTGAATATCACTGTGGTCACCTTCGAAGTACTGCCCTTGGGAAGCTATGTACCGACGCCAGCTCCTAGTCCACCCTTCAAAGCAATTTTGGAACTCTTTCTGGAATGGCCATCAGGGCTGTCTTCATATTACCCTTAATGTCCTGAATGTCATAAAAATGTCTTCCTTTCAATGTTTCCTTTATCTTTGAGTAAAAAAAAAGGTAATTGAGGGCCAGATCAGGTGAGTAGGGAGGGTGTAGCTACTTGTGTGCTGGTTAAAAACTCCCTCACAGACAGTGCCGTGTGAGCTGGTGCGTTGTCGTGATGCACGAACCATGAGTTGTTGGTGAAAAGTTCAGGTTGTTTTGGTCTTACTTTTTCACACAGCCTTGTCAGCACTTCCAAATAATAAACTTGGTTGACTATTTGTCCTGTTGCTACAAATTCATAATGAACAATCTCTCTGATAGCAAAAAAGTTTAACAACGTCATTTTGACTCTTGATTTGGACTGATGGAACTTTTTGGTTATGGAGAATTGGCTCACTAGTGTGCACTTTGATTCTTTGTTTCAGGGTTGTATTGGTACACCCATGTTTCATCACCAATGATAACACAACCCAAAACATTATCTTGCCCCTCCAAAAGGTCTTGGCAAACTTTGACTCTCCTTTGCTTTTGTTCATGGGTGGGCTCCTTTAGGACCATTTTTGCACACACCTTTCTCATACCAAGATTTTCAGTTAAGATTTTCCTGTTTCTCTAGCAGTGTTTATTTGGTCTCACAGTCAGCCGACGATTTTGATGCACAATTTGATGAATTTTTGCAATGTTTTCATCAGTTCTGCTTGTTACTGGCTGCCCTGACCTCTCTTCATCAGTGACACTTTTCTCACCCCTCATAAAAACGTTTAATCCATTTGTACACTGCCATTTTCTTCATGGCATTATCGCCATAAACTTGGACTAATGTGTCCCTGATTTCACTTCCACTCTCACCAAGTTTAACAAGAAATTTAATGTTTGTTCATTGCTCTAATTCAAGCTCCTACATTCTCACGACAGCACACAAAAACACACAACAATAATGAATGCCACTCACCAAGACACCACCACATGTCAACATGAACATAGCTGTGAGACACAGATAGACCAAGATTGTGAAACCTTACTGAGTTGTGTACAAAGCTGCCTATGTAAGTGCACGGTACCAAGTTCCCAAACTTAATTGTCAGACCTTGTATTTCTAAAGCTTTTTTAATTTAGAATTTAAGTTTCCTCTTAATCTGAAAACAAGTGAACCCTTTCCTGCAACCATTACGCTGAAACTGTTTGAAGCAACCATTTTTTAGGATCAAAACTGGGAGATGTTTATTTTCAAACTCTGATTACAGATGACAAAACTAAGGCTAGATCATTCTATTTGTGCCCTGTTAATAGTTTCATCTTCTTTATACATATTATGATGCCGTAAACATGATTGTACAGACTTGGCATTTCCCTTTATATTAAGTAAAGAATTTTCTGTATTCACCATAGCCACTTTAATTTTCTTTTTTGGTTGAGGGTTCTTTATTGCTGAGGGTGAGGGAGGGGCGCTGTAGTGGGGGAATGGGAAGAGGAATAGGGACTAGATGATTTTTTTGTTCGTTAATTTTAATTGATTAGGCATTCCTTTCTTATTTGTTGTTCTAAATTTCTTTGTATTTTTTTTGGGGGGGGGTGGTGTTGCTATCAGTTTTTATTCCAGATTGCATCATTTCGTTAAAACAAATAGTTTACAAATTTCCTAGTCCATCCCCTTAACAGAAAAATAATAAAAATCAGAAATATATAAATTACATTTCCATTCAACAATATTAAAATAGCTGCAAGTAAGTTAGTATGGTTAGTATAAACATCCGTGGATGCTTATGAATGAGATTTTGCTTACATTCTTACGCCAACATTTTGGAAAATGTTAAGATAATGCTACTTTTATTAAAAAACATACAGGAAAGTAGTTTAGCTGGTATTCTGTCATCCACATTTCAGTAAGCTACACTATCATGGTAATTAAATTTTCATGTATTCATGAAATTTCATTAATAAAACTGTATCTTTATTCTGAAAGTCCAAACTATTTGTAGAAGCAAATACTATAGAAATGAGCGTTTAAACGATATAAATATTTTAAGATTCTTTAATCAGCTACAAAATGTGAGTCTTAGATTGTACCTAAAGTTAAAGGGATTAAGACCCTGTAAATGTCATCTTAACCACTGAGTGCATCTTAATTCCTAAGATGAAATTTGACAGTTTGTATAATTACTCTTTTTGTGGCTAAGTGATGTCACTGATAATGCTTTCCTTCAAAATATCAAAATATACCAATGGTTGGCAACTGCAAGAGTCAACTAAAATGTTACTTCTTTATGAAACCTGTTAACCTACAAATACTGCAGGCTCCATTGCTGCCTTCCCTATACTTCCTCACGGTTATTACATTATAGTATGTCTTTTGTACGTGAGGGCAAAAACGTTGTGTATGCATTTGTGTATACATATGTATGTGTGTGCTGTTCTAGCATTCCTAAAGTATAGTGCTAGTAAGACAGGAATATACCAGTAAATGTCCATGGGGATGGGGAGTTGGGGAGAAAGGCTGTGAAAATACTCAGACTTTCTTAGAATTCCTAAAGATACATGTAGGTATGTGCATATGTGTGTATTTTTATCAGTTTAGTGTGCATATAATGATAAAAGGAAGAAAATACTATTATGCATAATTCATTTTTAGCATTTTATTTTATTCTGTCATTTTATAGGTCAGGGTCCTAAATATGTAAAAATTTTTATCAATCTACCCCGATCTATGGATTTTGAAGAAGCAGAAAGAAGTGAACCAACTCAAGCTCTGGAACTAACAGAGGATGATATTAAAGAGGATGGCATTGTCCCACTTCGTTATGTTAAGTTTCAGAATGTTAACAGTGTAACTGTAAGTAATACATTTAATGGGTTTGTGGGTGATAATTCATGCTGTCTTCAGTGATTCTAAATGATCCTTTAGAGTAGTTATTTGTCTATTTGGTTTGAAAATAGTAAAAGTGTATAATGAGCTAATTGAATCTTCTTTTGAAATTATCTATGTGCCCTAAAGGGGAAGGATGGGTTGATTTTTTTAATTTGTGGATTTTTCAGTTTATCTTATATATATTGGGCAACTGTTGTTAAAAGTTTATTTTAGAACATTTTTATTTAACTGAAGATAGTTGTATTGTGCCTCATTCAAAGCTGTCCAGTGAGCTACAGGTTGGACAAGCTTGTTTTAAGCGTTGACTGCTGATACTAATTTTTCTTTTACTATTCTAGGAAATATAAAGACTGAATATCAAAAAGAATATAACTAGAGATTTTCCTCAGTTAAACACTAGTTTATATAAAATTTCAACAGCAGCCTATCCATGAATTTTATCATGAATTTTATACTCTTCCAGCATTCTCTGTAAAGAATTTAATTGTGACCACTCCACACCATCACATTAAATTATTAAGAACTTGCATGATATATATGGCTGTCTTGCCATGCTATCCCTGGAGAAGATGAGAATAGCAGGGCAAACAGTGAATTAATCGTCCTGTAGGAGTACTAGTTTAAATGTAATGTGGATTAATCCTTACTAAGAATGGAAGGTATTTGTGTTAGTAATCCAAGGAAATAAGTTAAACTTAAAGCATTTTTATGGGAAAAAAAAAAGGATTGTAATTGTTACTCTAAAATTATTTTTTTTGGTAGATATTTGTTCAGTCCAATCAAGGTGAAGAAGAAACAACAAGAATTTCATATTTTACTTTTATTGGTACTCCAGTCCAGGCAACAAATATGAATGACTTCAAACGAGTAAGTTTGTTTAAATGCTATTTAGGGGAAGTAATAATATAATTTTAAAGAAATAATTTCATAAAGATCAAAGTCATATCATGGTTATGAAATTTTATAAGGTTAAACAAGAACAGTAAGTTCTCCAAATCACATTTTTAGATAGTCAACTAAAAAAAAATCTCTAATAAAAATAGGTCTTACTTATATAGTGTCTTAATGAATGACATTCAATTAAGAGAGAAAAATGATTGTTTGGTTATAGCAAGTAGTAAGGAGTAACTAAGGTAAATTGTTATTAGTGAGTTTTTAAGAACTTTATTGGTATTAAGATTGGGATTTTTATTTCTGATGAAAATATTTAAAATAACTTGAATAATTTTAATCAAAAGAATGGACTCAGCTTTACTACACTGAGATGCTGACTGTTTATTTTGAGGACACAATCGTGAAGTTTGCCAAAAATGTATAAGGTACATGGGAACTTTTAAGAATGAGAATATTTTGTACATTCATGGAATTACTTCCAATTGGTAACAGTTCCTTAATCGCTTCTCGGCCTTTTGGCTAAGATCAAGTGGGTAACAGTTCCTTAGGGTGACCTTAAAATATACAACCACAGATTATAGAATTGCCACCAAGAGCTTTATCAGTTTAGAACCCAGGTGCTGTACACAGATTAAACATGCAGCAGCACAGGCGGTGTAGTTATCACCGTGTTCGTTGGCTGTGTCTGGCAGGCAGTATAGAACTTGAGATGATGGTAAGAGAGGAGGGGTTTCCCTGGGGCTGCCAGTGCCTAAAGGAAGAGGTACCCAGACTAACAACCTGACCCCTTTTATACTTTTGGATGGTATCCACAGACCTAATTTTAATTCAATTACAGAAACATTTATAAATTTTCATAGTAGTGGATGAGCTTATGCTGTATTTTTATAGAATTGATAACCTTGACAGTAGGTATTTTAACTAGTTGTCATTTTTCAACTATCATCTTCCTGTCTCACAGCATAATTAACTTTTGGGAGCTGTAGGAACAAGCATGTACTTAGATCTGTCATGTTAAATGTTTGACATATGTATAATGACAGGTCAGAAGAAGCAGAGATTAAACATCTACATTTTTATGATGTGAAATATGCTGTACTGAGAAAATGTGTGAGCAACAAGACATTTTGGCTGCCTGCATTGTTACTTTGCCTGTTTGAATTACATGGTGTTGGATTAAGCTTTAACTGTGCCTTGCATAGTTTGTTTTTAGCTTAATACTTTCATAATATCTGTTACTCTAATCTAAGTCCTGTTACCTTCTTACACCATTAGTTCAGCTCTAATTTCCTGCTTCTCACCTTGGCTTCATGCTATTTGACTCCCATTTTCTCTAAGTGGCTACTACTCTATCTTGTCTATCTTCTTACCAGCCTGCTATGCAGTTACAGTTTTTCTAACTTGCATTAGTAATTGTCCATCTAAGAATCTGTCTCTATCTCTTTGTTTTTAACATCCCCTGTCCCACCTCTTCTAGAGTAGTTTTTCCCTTTTTTTTACTACTGAGCTTACCTTTTCGGGACTGTTTGTAGGATAGCAAATGTGTTAGACTGTTCTTGCTTGCGAGTATTTGTATTTGTTTTATAATTTGCCTATATGTTTGTTTAACGAAAGACTTTTTTACCTCATTCACAATTACTGTGGAGCAATAGTTCTCAAACTTTTTAGTCCAGGACCCCTTTACACTATTAAATACTGGCGAGGAGCAAAAAGGGCTTTTGTTTCTGTGGGTGATACTTACCTAATATTTACCATTTAAGAAATTAAATATGAGAACTATAAAAAAAATACTTGTTTACATAAATAATATTTTAAAATTAAAGCAGGTGTTTTTCAAAACAAAACCAACTTGGAGGAGGAGCATTGTTTAATACTTACCCAAATTTCTTTACTATCTGGCTTAATAGAATCCTCTCAGTCTCATATCTGCTTCTGCGTTCAGTTTTGCTATCACAGGTTACGTAGCCTCTCAAAAACTCAGTTGTACACTTGTGAGATGGTGAGCATTAAAAAGGCAAATAACAGTTTAGCATTTATATGAAAATAATTTTGAGTTTGAAAACTCCTTGAAAGGGTCTCACAGACCCCTAGCCTGGACCACACTGAGAACTGCTGCAAGAATCACTTACACTATAATGTACTCCCTTCTTGGTGTTCTGCACTTCTTCGTCCCTTGCTTTTATGTTTGATACATTTTAATTGGTTGAGTGGTTTTCTTAATGTAAAAATTGTATTTCCTTTTAATAATTTCTAATCGAGATTTGTTCTGCTCGTGTCATTCATTGTCTTAATAGGGTTATTCCTCAAAAGTAAGCTAATTTAAGTTTTGTTTTGTTTTTTATGCTAAGTCAACAATTTCAGTGTAGGAAAAGTACAGCAAAATTAGTTTATGTGTAATTGAAATTGGCCAGTTTGGTCCTTGTATAGATAGAATTGCCTGTTAAAAATTAAGAGTTTGCTTTCTAGTGAAGGGACTAACAGATATGTGGTACAGTATTTGTTGTCTCTGTATATAGCTAGTTTATATTTTTGATGGAGAAAGCACAGACATTTGGAAAGCTAGTCAAAGCCTAGTTCAGGCTCTCTTCTTGCACAGAGTATTCTCATACTGCCCCAGCCCAGTGATTTTCTTTTTCCCAACAATGACTGGGACAGTATGAGAATATTTTGTGGAGGATGACGGCCTTGAACTACACTTTGGGAGTAGAAATAGAGGAAAAGATAGCAATGAACACTCTAGGTAGAATGGGAAATAGGAACTTGGGCATGAAAGTGTGAAGGTGTAGGACTCATTCAAGGACAAGTCAAGTATGGCACTTCTTTCCTTTTACTTATTTATCTAGTTGCAATTTTACAGGGATCACACATAGTAATTAGAATTTAAAATTTCCAAATAGATTTTGCATGTATTTTATCAGTACAGAGTGGAAAGTTTTGACACCTCTTTTGTAGTACAGTTATGTAAAGTGGTGTAAGGAACGACAAAGTAGAATTATTTAGCTTTTTCAGTTTACATTTTTATGTTTAAGTTGTTCCTAGATAATCTTAGTTTTCAGAATGTTCTTGACCTCCTTATGTCACTAAGATGACAGAAGCTCAGGTAATGCTAGTGAATCTTGGATGTGGATAGAACTCTTAGACCACCTTGCATGCTATTACAACTTTGTACAGTTATACTTTGAAGATTTGGTAGACCAGAACACACCTTTTACTTGTGTGTTTTTGGTTCCTGTAGGCATTGTGCACAGATTGTAATATACAATTAGGCTATTTATTATATGTGGATTCTTTGTATTGCATCATGCAGAGCTTGCCATCTTAATCGGAAGTTGATGTTTTCTGTACTAAAATATTACCTGGACTGCTTTATTTTAATACCAAAATAATAAAAATACATGTGCAAAGTTGAGCAGAATTGAAGGGGCTTTTGCTTCTTAGGGTATGAGGTGCATGTGAAAAGCAAAGCAGATTTTCCATCACTGTAATAAAAACACTTTTCTAAACTGGCCATTCACCGTATCAGCTATTTTTGTAACATTTCTGTCTGTTTATTTTTCAGCTTTTTTAATCCAACTCAAATGAACTAAAACCAGAAGATTTTTTAAAATGAAGTAATATAAAGACTGACTTTATCTCACCCTACTTCCCTCCTTGCTTCTCTGCTCATCTTGCACCTGTCTGCTCTCACCCTTCCCATGTTCTCGTCATTGCTGGTGCAAGATCTCCACAGCTTCTATCATCTGGATCAGACTTACTGTTACCTAGGTCTCCTCAACGATCTCTTTCTGCAAATCTCATTTCTAGTCGAGTTTCTCCATTGGCTTTTTAATTTCGTTTTGGTTTTTGTTTTGGGCTTGCAACTAGGTGCTTTAATTTCATTACCATACTGTATTGCTCCCTGACTTTTTTTTTACTTTCTTCTGTCTCATATTTAATTTTGTACTGCATTTTGAGAAATAATACTGCAATAAAATTTACATTGTTGTAAATGGTTTCAGATTTAACTAGTTGTTGGATAATGTTTTACTCCAATCTGAAATTTAGATTTAAATTTTTGGGAACTATAGAGTCATTTTGGAAATCAAATATGAACAGTTCCATCAAGTTCTTTTATACTAGTACTAGGGCAATATACTGATTAGGTTGTAGTTGAGATGTGGGTTTTCTCTTCTCATTGGAACTGTAGCCCAGAGGTCTTTGCTGTTTTATTTTAGGTATGTCCTTTGCTTTGCCTACCAAGTGAGTTCAAGACCAATTGAAAGACTTACGGACTGAATGTTAGGCTGGTTTAAAATATTAATATAGAAGATCAATGGACTGATTTTTTTACTGAATAAATATTTTTGACACCTAATTTTGCTGTTCGAGACTTTTGTTTGAGGTATTAATATAAAGACTTCAGAGTGAATAAAAGAACTTAATGTTTGGGATGAGAAAATCCATATTTGGAATGCTAAATTTCTTCTTTTTTACAGAGAGTACATATTGGCAAGTTGAGAGCTATCAACCTGTGAAACAGTATGCAGATTTGTGTCTCCTGTATCACATCTGCTAAAATTTTAATTTTTAATATTAGTTGGTTTTGTTTTCTTTTGCTTAGTCTAATAGCTTTGTGTTTTGTGTGTTCCTAAGTGATACAATGGTCAGTAATGCTTTCACTGTTTATCTGCTTGAATTCATTTGTGATACATGAAGTTCCATCTCCCCTTCTTTTTTAAGAAGGCTCCTCTTGTCTCTTAACCCCTGAATTTCATACGCTTATCCACACACTCTTTTCTGAAACTATCTCTTTAGCATCTTTCTGGCTTTTGTACTTTCTGCCATATGATTTCCTTGTATCAGAGAAGAGTTCTTTTAAAGTAATAAAAGTGGTTTTACTTGAGGTGGGGAGAACAGCAATTCTAGTATTACGTGATTGGGAATTCATTGCAAAGGGTTTTTATAATCCTCTCTCATGAATGACTTTGACTCATCCATGTTTTATTTTACACCAGAAATGTGCTGAAGACCTTTATGAGCTTTGCTTGATTCAGACATTCTATTTGGAACAGAATCAAACAATTTAGAGTATGAAATTTATATTTATAAATGTACATAGAAGTATTTATGCAAATATATATTCAGTAGTTTGCACATGGATTTCCTTAGAAGCATCTCTGCTGTGAAAATACATTATTTAATGATAAATTCTAAATTTGAAGTAAATTAATTATTTGATTGGAACATAGTTTTGAACCTTCCCACAGGATTTGTTTTCTAGAACTATTGGTAGAAACCAGTTTATTCTTTACATTTTTATGCTGCCACATTTACAGCAACTAGGACTTTAAAAACCCTCTGATGGAGAATTTTTTTATCACTGACAGAAACAAGCTTTATTCTTTACATTTTTATAGTACATTTGTAGCAACCAGGGTTTTTTAAAAATAGAAATGTGGCAAAATTAATCATTTTTAACCTGTTTTTATTATATGTCTATATATTGAGAGTAAAGTCTAGAAACCTGTCATCTTGGACATGAGACATAGTCTTAGCATACTCTCTTAATTCTAGATTATTTGTGATTGACATTTGATTTCTAATTGCCTAAAAATAGTATGCCAAATCCATCCCACTCATATAGCATCATCTTTTTATTAACTTCTCTGAACTGTGAACCTTGGTTTGAAAAATTGCATTATTTTTTCTTAAAACCGTGTGGGAAATCAAAAATAGCCTGCATGTGTTTTCTTCTTAATTCCTTAAGGCTGAAGGGGAGGGTCACAGTTTGATTCAACAGTGAAAAAAATACTGCATGCCCCCCCCCCCCCAAAAATGCAGGGATAAAAATTAATACTAGGTTTTCAAAATGATTATCAATTAGGAATATTATTTTGAAAATAACCCATATTTCTAAATGAATAAGATACATATAAAGTTATTTTTGTTTTTCTAGGTAGTTGGCAAAAAAGGAGAAAGCCACTAAGGTATAGAAGACACTGGAAGACCATATTGCAATCAGATCTAAAGCTCCTGGATAATTGCTTGATTCTCACCAGAGACTGTCAATATTCCATTCATTGCCATTACCAATAAATCATTGCTTTTGTTCAGATGATATCACTAGTGTTTCTATTGTAATCTTGATACATGCAATTGTAAATAAAAGTCACTACTTTTGCCAAGCTTAATCTTTGTCATTCTAAATAAGTATTTTCTCTTTCCATTTATATGAAAATTGGCCAACTCCTGATTTTAGAAGAGACCTACGAGTCTGGTAGCATATTAAGTGAAGGCTAGTCTTTCTCTTTACAGGAGCAAAACTGTTAGGGAAATGAGGAGTACATGTGCCTGCGTGTGTATATACAAACACACAGAGCAAGTGACTTTGATAAATGGACTTGGAACAGCTAACCATTTTCAAATGAGTACTAACTCATGTTTATTAAACAACATTTGGGTACTTGGGCTATAGAAATTACTCAAATTATAAACTACCAGAAATAAAACAAGTATAATGAAGTGTAACTGTTCTCACCTAAAACTCTTAATTAATGGGACCACAGGTTTTAATCCCTTCTGGATAAACTTTAAAAATTTGAGCCAGCCATCTTCTTTCTTAATAGAGGTATATTGACATTAACAATAGGGGAAAATACAGAAGTCAGAATTCACGAAGCATCGTGAATTAATATCTTTTAATCAAGTATTTGCTATTTTACCTACCAAAAGATACAGTATAAATATGCAGAGAACTTGATTTAACATTAAATGAATTGGCCAAATGTTTATGTTTAAAATGTATTTCACAAAAGACTGGCAAAACAAAACGTGTACCTTATTTTTTTTTTTTAATCTTTATAAAGTATTGGTAAATCTAATTTTTTAAGTTCTCTATTTTTAAAATTTAATAATTGTCTTTTCTCTATTTTTAAAAGTTAGCATTTGAAAAGAATATGTAAGACTATTTTGGTTCAGTTAAATAGTACATTTGAGGGCATTTTTGTCTAGGAATATGGTTGAGATACCATTTTGCCTTTGGGAGACCAATGTATTTATACAGGTTTATGAAAAAATTATGTGCAAGTTTTTGTGTTAAAAGTCACTTTCTGAAACTGCAGTGTCATTAGATAACGTTTAGTTCTTTTGTATGTAACTGGTCTGTGGTGATGTCTGTGTATCTTATGTATTTCACTTTTATGTTGCCTTGGGTCAAGTGAAGGCAGGAGGGCAAGAAATAAAAGTTTATAACACTTCTTAATGTAGACCATCTCAGATTAATCCCGTCTTCTGAAATTAAGGATGAGATTAATATCAAGAATTTTGTTTTACACTTTGTACACTTAATCTTTAATCTTTTTAAGTAATTGTTAAAGTGCCTCATCTGAAGTATTGCTGACCTCATTTTATTTATACTTGACAGTTTGAAAACCCAGTGGAAGTAATTACATATTTGTAAAGGATTGGGCATCAGATTTATATTGTTTATGTGACTTTTCTATAACTCGATTGGTTGCATTATACAAACATTCCATAATTATTCAAATTGTAAATAGTGAAAAATGAATGTTTATAGGTAACTGTAACATGTTTCACTATGGGAAGTTTTACAAATAAACATGCATAGTTGACATTATTGAAATTACCAAGCTGAAATGCTGATATTTTCTCCTAAAACTGAGTGTGTGTGTGTGTGTGTGTGTGTGTGCACACACACACACATATATAAGGTAAATAACACTGAATTTTCCAGATGAATAGGAAGAGCATTTGAAAAATTTAACCCTCGTTATTTTAATTGAAGCCATCCATTACATAGTGTTTTCTAGAAAACTAATATTACTTTTATGGTTTGTCTTGTCAGACATGGGGAAAAAAATAGCTCACAAAACTTTTCCCTTGAATTTGCATATTATATTGCAGAGTAGAGTGCATTATCTAATAGGAAACAACAACAAGATGCCCTGTTCATAACAGAAACAAAAGTATTTCAGTACAGCCTTTGCTAGCATAAAGCTAAGGACAAGAGTAGCACATAGGCTACCACATTCTTGTGCCCATGGCAGGCATTTATGATCCATTTCGCCCAAATTGTCCCCCAGTCTCACCAGTGTTTTGAGGTAGCCATTTAACAATCTATTGCAGTTGACACGTGGCTTGAAATAGGTCTTTATGATGCATTCTGCGTCCATCTTTCTCCCCCAACCCTCGCATTTCCCTTATGTGCTACACTACTAGCTGTTACCAAACTGTACTGCTACCAAGTGCCTTCCTCTGACCTACCTTGTCCACCTGACAAATTACCTACAAGGTTCAGTCCAAGCAAAACTGATGGAGGTAACACACATGATTGTGTATGCTTTGTTTGCCAAAGCACCCTGTGGTCATTTCATCCTGGTACTTAGCAAACTACATTGTAATTATTTATAGTCTTATTTGCTCTACTAGTTTATGAGCAGTAATGCAAAGATTTGTCTTGGTACCAAACCAAATTACTTTGATCTCTTATCATCAATAAACAGTACTGAACACATACTCAGGTTCCAAGAGGAGATGCTTGAGGTAAGTCAGTAATTGTAGGAATTTGAAGTTTGGCAAGGTAAAGGAGAGAATTGAGCAGAAGTAAAGAAGTGCATGGTGTGCACAAAGAATGAGAAAAGAAATTTAGGGAAGGGAGGAAGCAAAGTGAAAGCAAGTGGGAGCCCATAATTTCTTGCCATGCGGGAGAGATCAGGCATCCTTAGTTTATGGGAGGAGGGTAGAGTCTACAAGGACTTCCAAGTTGTTTCACTTTCGCAATTGGATGTAGAAATGCTGGTTCTTAGAAAAAGCAAGTTTGGAGGGGAAGCTGAATGTAGTTTGGACACATCCCTTTGACTAATGTCTCTGGAATGCTCTCAGCCTTCAGGTGCAGACGTCTAGTAGGTAACGGTTTTAGAGCTTAGGGCTAGAAGCGGGGAACTCCAAGTCATTTAGGGGATGAAAGTTGAAATAAGTAGGAAGTGATAGCATCTAGTGAGAATACGAAAGCTGTCCAGAAAAAATGGAGCCATAAATGCCTCTCTTTTTCATATTAGATGGCTGGGTACTTTCCGACAGCCCTCGTATTAATGGAGGAGAAAGTAACTAAAGCACTAATAGAGAATACTAATAAATATTAAGGAACTAGCAGACAAGGAACCTGGAAAGCAGTTAATTAAGCAGAAATGTAGATGGAAAAACAGGAGTTGGTAAGGCGACATTAAAGAATTCAAAAGGGATTAGTCACCAAATGTAGAAATGCTGAACTTGATAGGGAATATCCAATTGTCCTTTAAGTTGAGGAAACAATCTTTGTAGTTCTTAATGATAAGAATCATTGGCTGTTTTAATATTCTTCTGGTTGAAGCGGGAATCAGCAGACAATGATTCTGAAACCCCTCTGGCAAAAAATTTTAGATGCTTTCATAGTCTACCATTGAACAGAGTTTTACATGACGATTAGCAAGGCATGGAGATTGATGGCAGTGTCCCACAGGAGAATATGAAACACTGCTTTGAAGTGGTCATTAAAGGCTTTAATCTTCCCTTATAATCAGTGTTTTTTCTCCTGTATTTTGTTTGTAATTATAAATTTTGTCCCATCTGTCATTCTAGAACATTCTTTCATGACTGCTTTTATTCTCTTAATGGCTTTTAATTTCACAAAGATGATTCCTCTGTCAGAGTCCTGGATGGGTCATTTAGGTTTGTTAGTAATAAGATTTCTAGTTTTATAGGAGAGTATTGACTGTAAGTTGTTAAAACCTGCTCTTCTGGGTTTTGGGCACAATAGTCACCACCACCCACCACCCCAGTTTTGCTTTCCACAGTTTCAGGTATTCACAATCAACTGTGGTTTGAAAACATTAAGTGGAAAATTCCAGAAATAATCCATACGTTTTAAATTCTGTGCCGTTCCAAATAGTGCATGAGATCTCACGCAGCCTGAGACAGGACTCACCCCTTTGTTCAGTGTCTACGCGATGCTCCCCACCCATTAGTCAAGTAGTAGCCATCTTGGTTATCAGAGCAACTGTCATGGTACAAGCAGTGCTGTGTTCACATCACCCTTGTTTTACTTCATAATGGCCACAAAGCACAAGAGCAATTCTGACATGTCATAAAGTGCTTGTTATGTATGCCAGCAGTAGCCTGACACTATGTCACAAGGCCTGTCATTCACCTAACTTCATCTCTTCACATAGGCATGTTACTGTCTCACATCATCACAAGAAGGGTGAGTACAATACAATGAGATATTTAGACAGCATTCACATAAATTTTATTACAGTATATTGTTATAATTGTTCTATGGTTAATCTCTTACTGTGCCTAATTTATAAATTAAACTATCATATATATGTATGTGTAGGATAAAACATTATATACAGGCTTCAGTACTATCCGTGGTTTCAGGCATCCACTGGGGGTCTTGGAATGTGTCTCCCATGGACAAGGGGGGATGACTGAAAAATGGAACTCCTTTATTAGATCCCTATAATAGTGGTGCAGTTTCATTTCTCTGGCTACGTAATTCTCTCAAAGGAATCAACATGACAGCATTAGGCATTTTGTAAAGAGCAAAACAAATGGTAGTCTCAATAGTGTAATGCCTGGCCAATATGGTGGGTGTGGTAGCATATCCCATCTGAGCTCCAGCAACTTTTGACAAGTGACCAAACTTGTAGTGATTTAACCTTATTGTGGAGGAAGACAACACCTTCTGGATGCTTCTGTTTGATGGCATCATTTAATTTATCCAGTTGATGACAGTGAACATCTTAATTAATCGTTTGGTTCCATGGAAGCAGCTCAAAATACATAGTACCTTTGAAATCCAACATTTTTTTTTTTTTTTTTTTTTTTTTTTTTGGTGGCAACACCTTGAACAATACAACGTTTACCTTTGATGAAGATATCATACCATTCTTGGAACAGTTTTTTGCCAAAAAAAAAAAAAAAATTTTCTCTTGAGCGTGGAATCATGAAGTTGCCTGAAAAATGGCAAAAGATGATTAAACAAAATGGACAATACACTGTTGAATAAAGTTTGTTTTCCATAAAAAAAAAATCACCTTTCATTTACAAAAAGAATGCAATTGCTTTTTTGGCCAACCCAGTAATTATCCTAGAAGATGTGAAATGATATCTCATTGTAGTTTTGATTTGCATTTATTTGATTACTAATGGTGTCCAGGAACTTTTAATGTACTTATTACCAGCTCATTGAAGAAATGTCTTTAATATAGGATTATTTGCCCATGAAAAAAACTTGGGATGTTTGTATTTTTATTATGAGTTATAAGAGTTCTTTATAGGAGCTAGAGTGATGTCAGCAAAATGGGCCATAGGAATTTCTAGTGTTTCACCCCGCCCAACATCAAATAGAATAAAATATCCACCTCCGTAAGAACCAAGGATTCCAAGTGAGGATGACAGCACCTGTGTGAAGCACAGACATGAGAAAAGATGCATTGAGGAAGGTAGGAAAGGTGAGATTCATGTTACCCCCGTGACGCCCTCCCACCCAAGCCTGGGTAGTCCAGTGTAGAGTGACAACGTCTCTAGGAGGAGAACGAAGTGAGCGCTCTGGAGCTCAGAGCCCACCTGCCACACCTTGGTGACTCCCTGTGGGCTCCTGTGAACCTAGGCCCCCGGCTCACCCTGGTGCCTGAGCCAGTTCCTGCGTCCCCTGGCTCCCAGTGGGCTCTTGCAAACCCAGGCTTCAAGTGGTCACCTGTGAACCCAGGCTCCTGGCCAGGCCAAGCACCAGGCTGACTATCAAGGACCCAGGCTTTCGATCCACCCCAGCACTAGGCTGGCTCCCCATGGCCCTAGATTCCCCAGCCCACCCAGAGCCAGTCCGGTCCCCAGGGACATAGACTATAGACTGGCTCCTGGAGACCCAGGCTCCCGGCTCACCCTACCAACCCCCACAGCTCCCATGGACCCAGGCTGCTAGGCTGCCCCATTGCCAGGCCTGCCCCAGAAGACCCAAATCCAGGCTAGCCCCTTAGGGTCCAGGTTACAGGGCTATGCCCTTGGCCCTGGGCTCCAGCCTCAGAATGGCTCCCGTGAAACCAGGATCCAGGCCCCCACACACCTAGTCACCAGGCCTACCTCTGTGGTCCTGGTGCCTGAGGGCCCAGGGTTCAGATTGACTCCCACACTCCTACGTCCAAGGCCCATCACTAGAGCCTCAAGCACCAGGCCCGACTCAGTGGACCCAGGCACTAGGCTGGTCCCTGCAATCCCACTGCTGACGCAGGCCCCACGCCTGCCCACCCAGGGACTCTAGCAACAAGCCCAGCAGGGACAACCCCAGACAGCCCATTCAGAATCTCGGGAGGAGCTGAGTGGAGAAAGGATTGCCCTTGAATTAAATATATGTTATGTAACATTTAATTAAAAACATGTATTATATTAAATGAATAGATTTAAATTCAGTAAAGCCCAGAACACAGCGATAAGCCTCTTTGACCTTGAGGTAGTGCTAGGACATACCTTTTCACGATTACGTTCCTGTTTACCAGGACCGAGAAGTGAGCCCACGTGGTAGGAATTTTGCTTTTACGCCCAGGTGAGGCTGCATTTCCATTTTACCAGGGACACCGTAGGTGGAGAGCCACCGTCCTGACACCGACCGTGCTTGCGTCAGAGCCTCAGTCTGCCAGCGTGTCGTCCCTGGCACGACGGCGTCCGCCGTGCCTGCGAGCCTCTGCTAAGCCGGGATTGGAATGCCAGCATCTGATGCCCAGGGTTGCTTCCTGCTCCCCCTTGGAGCCTGACAAGAAATGACCTTGTTCAAGCCTGCTGAGCTTCCTAGATTTACTGGGCTTATAGCAGCAACACATGGGAGGGAGATTATGTTTATTTTTAAAACGCAAAAAAAATTCAACCTTCCCAAGGCCTTTGTGGTGTCTGCGTGCAACAACACAAACACACACACACATGCGATGTATGGATAATCACTTCTAATTAACTTCAGCTCTTCCTGCAGAACTAAGTGTGAAGTCTTAAAGACTTGTCAGCTTCTCTGCCTGCGAAATTTATCTACTTCTAATTGTGAATAACAATACGTTCAAGGTTAGCTATAAATGACTCATATTTCACAGGAATCCAGTCTTCAAACCACATTTGAAGATGAAGACATTTATGCAAAACATTTTTGTAGTATGCTTCCAGATCAAAATACAGCTATTTATGCTTATCCAAATTGCTTTTTTTTTTCCTTTTCTAAAGGAGGATGGTGTGTTTTTCTGGCATCTGAAAAAATAGATTTGATTGGTTTCAAAGTAAGCTCAGATATAAAAGGTATAAAGCAGCAAAAATACCTAAAATAAAGATGAGTATATTATTATAATGGATTGAAAAATGAATTCATTTACAACTTCACAAAATAAAATACTTAGCAAATATTAAATAAGATGACGACCCCCCACCCTCCCAGTAGCTTTCAGAGTACTGTAAACTCTCCCGCATTTCACCACTAGATGTCAGGAAGAGCCCAGTGAAATACAGTAGGCGGACTTCCGGAAAAGTCTGTTGCAGAACCTTTAAAGTTTTTCCTGATTTTGTAGTTCATTTGGATAGGAAGCAATTTCTTTTGGATTTTGTGTCAAAATATTCTTCGTGGAATAAGTAAGATATTAGAAACTATCAGAAAATATGGTGTTTATCAAATGCTGGGAAACGAAGCTATTAAAGCCTGTAGGGAATATCTCCAGGGACAATATCAGATGCCACATGGAGTGGCCATGCTGTACTGAGGTCTACTTTGCACAAGGTTAGCTTAGGATCCCCCAGCCTTCCTTATCTCCTGAAATAGGTGTGGGCTTGTCAGATGTGCTGTCCCCAAGAGTTCAGAGGATCGTTAGTAAAATTAGGCCAGGTGAAAGGAACACTACAGGAGAGGACCTTGATGATCAGGTGAGAGTGTTTGAATTTGACTTCAAGATCCACGAGTCAAAGTAATTCTGGAGGACTGGAAGTGATGGGTTGAAGTTTAGAGCAAGGGAATGTGATCCAATATTAGGAAGAACTTTCTAAAAATAAGATAGCCCATCATTTACACACTGCACCTTTTGAAGCAGTGGGGTCCTTATCACTGGAACCATTTAAGGCTCCCCCCCCGCCCCCACCAAAGTGGCCCTGGATGAGCCAGAGAGATCTCTGTTTGGGATGGGAAGTAGGACTAAGTCACCTTTAAGAGTCCCAGATCCACGATTCCACACTTAGTGATGGTGATTATTCAAAAAGGCAGCAAGGAAAGAGTTGAGACTGTGTGCTTAGGTAAATACAAATAAGTATTTAAGTTTACTTAACCAAGGAAAACTGAGTTCTTGCATCCCACAGGGCACTGTGTTGGTTGTGCCAGTTGGGTGGGACTCTGCCTGGACGACGCTGGTGAGAAGGCGCCATTTGACACCGTACGTCCAGCCTCTGGTTTCTCGGTCCTCTCCAGCCCAGGGGGACATGTCTTCTCTCCAAAGGGCTCGTGGGCCATGTGCCCCTCTTCTTCTAACTAAAAATTGATCTTGACACAATCTTTATTTACTAATTTTTTTGTCTCAGTCTTTAAAAAGTAAATCTGGGCGTAACTTCAGTGACAATGTTTTTCACTGTGTTGCCTACAGTTAGAGAACAATGCCTCCAGGCTGGAGCGAGGAGGAAAAGGCGTCTGGGAATGGGAGGCTTGGCCAACGGCACGGGAGGAAACGGGTCCTGGCTTGACCTCCTAAGTGCGGCCTTTTCTGCCAAGACGATAAACCCCAGAGTAAAGCTGGCCCTTGAAGTGTACGTTACATGACATTGATAAAAATAATAATAAAATAAAATGTTTCCATGTGCTCCTTGCTCTTTAAAAATAAAAGAAGGAACTAGAGCTGAGATATGGCTTAAGCCCATCCAAGACCTTGAGGGGCAGTGCATGTTACCCCAGTATACACCAGGAGTGTGACCTGATAGTGTATCCAAATGCAGCCAATAAATGCTGGGTTTTATAACATCTTCCTAAACTCACAGTTTGTAAAACCTCACATGGTTAGCCTATAAGGCAGACTTATCCTTTCCTTCTTATGCCACAGTGAACAAGATTCACTCATGCTCACCTTTTCCAGGTGTGCAGAAGAGTTAAGTGCCGGACTGTTCACCTGGATTCTTGACTGGATATTAAATGAAATCCTCTCACTTTCATTCCCCATGAAAGGACCACCCACGGCATCATAGCTGAGAGCTGGGGAGAGTAGAGGGGCCACAGGGGTCACTTACCCCAATCTCTTACTTCCACAGATGAGGCAGCTGAGGCCCAGGGGGCCTCGTCCTGACGAGCCGCTCAGTGTCCCTCCCACACAGCATGTGCAGGAGCTGAAGGGAGACATTTGCTTTGACCCAGGCAAAACTGTCCCCTGTATCTTCGGGGAATTAAGATCAAAGCTGCCTGGGTAGGTGTCAAAATAGAATCTGTGGCCATCACCTTCCTTAATGGTTCTTCCTATTTTTATTACCGAGGAATTAATGCTTCCACTGAGTTATTTAGTCCTCACTATACTCTGAGGGGAGGTATTATGATTGGTTTTATGGGTCAAAACGATCTTGACTCTTGTTTGCACATCTAAATAGACTCAGGAAACTTAAACATTTTAACCCAAAACACATTGACGTAGCAACTCATTTTTGCACACTTTAAAAAGGGAAGTTACTCATTTTCCGAAATGTGAGCGACATACAAAAAAGGAATTGATCTAATTTTCCACCCACTTGTATAATTCTGGGATATTCATGGTTTATGGCACCTCAAATGCACTTGAACTCTGGAAAAAGAGAACCAGCTTTCAGAGGACTGACACGCTTTCTTTCCCTCTACAGGACCGCACTGGGGACCGCACCACAAACTATTATAGTCTCAGTTACTGCTTATCCTAAAGGCCTTTTAACTGAGTTAGAAAGTGATTGCCCACAGCGTGGCATTGAGAGGCTGAAGCCAGACTAAAAGAGAAAAACAAAATGTAATGAAGATATTTATGTTCATTCAAAAGTCTACACGTGTATTCAAACAGAAGTTACAGCCAAACTTGCCTTTCAAGTTCCTTGGGAAGTTTTCTGCTGAAGGGAGAGGAGCAGGGAGAAGCCACGTTCTTCTCAATCTAGACACTCCACAGTGTGTTCTTAGCTCCATGGGAGACAAAACGTGAATTTAGATGTGCTTGATGCCGAAGGACATACTACAGATGCTGAGAACGAACTTCATATTTCTCCCTTCTTTTCACCTTACACAAAGGAAACAACATTTTCTTCATTTTTCTACAGGTGGAGAAGGGAGGAGGCAGCCTGTGTATTTATTCTCTCCCTTATTATAAGCTCCTTATAATATGAACATTGATAACACCACTAACACCCATGTTGAAGACCGGTAAGATTTTAGTAGCTGTTTTCTCTACGTAGGTCTGCAGTACATATGTCGACTCACATATTTTCTCTGTGGTAATAGGTTTCAACTAGTATGAATTCATAAAAGTTCAGGTTTTTAGCTTGTCAGTGTTGCACCATCTCCCTAAACAACATCTGTGATGTCTGCAAGAAACATAAAATCACTAGCAAGCTAGGTGGAATGGGAGGAAAAAAAGCAGGAGACATTTCCTATTGACTCTAATTAAAGAATTTTTGCAAATCATTGCTTACACCTTGGGTTGTACACTGTGCAGTCAGCACCGGCTTTTAATTTGCTTTCAAGAGCAGTTCAAGGTGTGGATATTGATCTCTAAACCCCCGATGGTTGATCCCTGGGAACTGAGCTACAGCCCTTTGTGTACCATTGTGACAGCTAAGGTCATTTGGAGTGCTGGCTAACAATCCTCACCTCTAACCACCCCGAAGAGCTGTCCTTGACAAAGTCCCCCAGCTCCCACGTCTCCTTTCCTGGATGGCCTGGGTCAGAAAGAATGAATTGCCGGGCAAGACCACTGAGTCAGAATCTCTATTCTACCCACCGGGCTTCTCTTAGGTCATTTAACTTTCTCAGGTTTGGGTATGAACCCTTTAAAAAAAGAAAAAAGAAGTTTAATTGGTTTGAATCTGGGCATCACGAGCAATTCTTGCTGGGACTGTCTTCCAGTGTCCATGGAATGGACAGTGTCAATGCCAATGCTAATCAAGGCGTGGTCTACCGACCAGCAACAGCATCTGGGAGTTCGTTAAACATGCAAATTCTTAGGCCCCATCCCACACTTACTAAATTGGTGACTCTGGGGACGGGGCCAGCGCTCGGTAATTTAATCAGGCCTCCAGGTGATGCCGATAAACAAGTCTCAGAAGCCCTGGCGAACACGGTGATTTCAGGAACTACGCGGACGCCCCCAGCGCCGCCTTCACTCTGCACCATGTCCATCTCCCCCCACCTGTTACACACCTGAACTTCCATCACACTAACGCCTTCTCTAGCGTTGGATCTTGCAAGATGCAAATGCCTCTGAGCACTTGAAGCTGTCATCAGTTATTTATATCTTAGTATGAACAGTTGCACATTTTTCTGGGTTTGCTAGAAAAACGGACTCAAGATGCTGACCTTCAGGTGAGGAGGGGTGCCCCAGCTTCTGAGAAGAAGACAGTGCAACCAGGAGGCAGCAGGGCGCTGAGTAGGAACTTCCTCTGAGTTATAATTTCATTCAGTGTGAGAAATTTGTTCATCTGAGAAAATTCGCAGAGGAATGTCAAGAGGCTAAAAGCTCCTTGGCAAACAGCAAACATACTGAGGGATCCTAGGTATTAAACAAGGAAGAAGTTTTGCTTAGAATTGGAAAAGTGAAGACTAGTCAGTGTGTCCCCAAAATGTTAATAATGAGAAAGGGGACCTCCGCTTCCTTACCATGGAAACTCGAGCGGGACACGTGGAATGGGACACGTGGATGGGAAATCGGTATTTGTCCAGAAGTTTACGAAGGATTCTTCGAAGGCCTTACCTCCACCACAGAGAGAAAAAAGAGAAAAGGCTACAGGCGGACCTCGTGTCGTTGCATCCCGCAAATCCTGCGTTTCCATCGGCATCGAGGCACTGAACCTTCACCAGCAAAAGGATCATGACTCATTGAAGGCTCAGGTGCTGGATAGCATTTGTTTAGCAATAAAATGTTTTTAATTAAGGTATGTGTATGGGTCCTTTTATGCATCATGCTATTGCACACACTAGACGAGAGTGTAAACCTAACTTTTATATGCACCGGGAAAAACATTGGTGTGGCTTGCCTTACTGTGGAATTTGCTTTATTATGGTGGTTTGGAACCTCAGCCGAAATGCCACCAAGGTATGCCTGTAATCGAATTTCTACCGATGTCACAATAGCTTGCATTGGCCATGGGGACACAGGGGAGTTTACGTTTCCCTCCTTAAATCTCACTGTGGAGCCGAGCAGGCCTCTTAGGCGGCGACAGCTTGGCTAGTGGGCTGAGCAGGAACACCAGAGACCAGAAACCTGGCCTTGTGAACCCCAACTCCGCCAGCCGTTTGCTGAGCCCAGGGTGAGTCTCTTAACTTCTCTGTTGCTGTTTCTTCCCTGTAAACTAGGAATAAAAACGTTCACCTGCCCCTCGGGGGAACCCTAGGGGGACTGACTGCAGATGAGAGGCCTGAGCTGCAGGTTTTCAGGGTGCCACAGAAAAGCTGTTGGGCTCATTGGGGCACTGTTTGGTTGGGTTTCTCACAGAGCAGCCCTTTAATGACGCTTTAGAAAATCAATCCCGTTCGTGAACTCTATCAAGTAATCACACGGACCTTGAGGCTTTAACTTCTGGATCTGACGCGCATGATAGGAAACGGCCCAGCGAGGCCACGGCAGGAATCGGAGCGTGGAACGCGGCCGGGCGTGGGGGAATGATGGGACAGCGATGGGACGGAGGAATGTGAGGCTGTGTGTCTGGGAGTGCGTCGTCCCGATCCCCAGGGATCAGGGGATGGCAGGAGCCGCCTCTAACTATTGTAATCTACGAGATTATCCCATTAGTCATGTTTGTCTCTGGGGGTACCTTCGTTCTAACTCTGACCTGTCCCTTCTCTTTTGTGTACCCAGAATTCAACAAGACCTGGGAAAGGCAGATTCGTCTGGGAACGAGCATTAAAAGAGCATTTTAAAAATGAGATTCAGATGTGCAAGGACGGGACAGTAGATTTTCATTAATGACGTAATATCGGAGGCATTAGGCCAGTCGCGGCAGTATTTCAAGGCCCAGACAGCTCCCACCTCACAGCTGGGGTGACTTTTCCTGCTGCTTCCGGAGCTTCCTCCTACTGAGAAGCTGTATAAATCTTAGGGTGTGTGTGTGCGTGTGTGTGTGTGTGATCTCAAGAGCTGTATAAGAATATGTTACTGTACTGATCCCAGGGAGCAAAAATGTGCTGCACGCATTTGCATGTGCCTCTGTAATGGATATAGGAGACGTATATGACCACACACACACACACACACACACACACCATTCACACAATCGTTTTTCACATAGATCAGAGTTAAAGACCAGATGCTGACAGCAAGGAAGAGCAAATAATACATTGATTTACTTAAGCACAGGAGACAATTTTTTCTTTAACAAGTTCTGCACTGATTACACATGAAAAGTGACCTCTAATATGTAAAACGCATTAGTAATTAGGCAGAATATTTGATTTCTTAAGTCACATACAACTGAGCAGCCTAGCCCAGCTGGTACTTTCCAATTTGAACTACATTAGGAGAAAGTATAGAGTTGATTATACATATACTGTTTTTGAAACTGAACTGTAAAAATAGAAGTAGAGTTACTTCATGAATTTGTTCAGTTTTTCTTGTTGTCAACATTACCTAATAGTCGAGCCTCAGCCAAAATATCCACAGACTAATTCTACTGCTAGATGTGGCATATGTTTAATGGATTTATTCATTCAACAAATATTTATTGAGTGTCAGTGATGTGTCAAGCATGGGGGAGGTACAGCGCTCATTGAGCATCAAACAAATGTTAAATGTTCTCTTTCGCTACCATTCTCTACTATTTCTCTACTATTTTTTTCTATCTCTCTTCCCAAAATTCATAAAGATTTGAAAAAAACACAAACTTGCTCCAGTAATTGAATATATGTATATGTAACATCTTTTATTTTAGAATCCATGCCTTTAAAATTTCATCCTTGAAACGGGATCATCACAAAAACACACACCCTCTAGCTCTGCCGGCATTGTGCATGCCACAGGGGCCGAAGCGAGAGAGCTGGGATCCGGCCTGGATGGTGGCCTACCCACTGGGTGATGACTGGCAGTTCCCATCACGGTTTCAAAGCCCTCAGCTTTTCAGTCTGATGGAGAAGCAGGAGCCATCCATGCTTTGTAAACTGTAAACTGTTCTGAAGAGTTTTGAGGATTCTGACCCAAAGCCTGAGGCGAGGGACAGAGGCAGCCAAGGTCCTGCTGCTGTCCCACGAGGTGTGAGGCCCACTTGTCCCAATCTACTTCCTCCTGCCACGGTCTAAAATAGCATGGCCACATCTGCAGCCCCCTGTGGGAGATGTGGGACTGCCTGGTGAGGGCCCACAATGGGGCTGTCCCACATGCCCCACAGGGGGCTGCAAGAGGCAGAGGGAACCACAAGGTGGCCATAAGGGGAACTGAGCCTTACCAAACTGCGTTCCAAACGAGGTCACACTGGCTTGTGTCAAGTGAGCCCACTTCTCTGATGCACGTGCAGTGGACAGTCACTGATGGAAGAAGCTCTGGGCTCATTCTCCATTCTGAGCTGTGAGATTCAGCTGCTTTGCTTTTAGGAGAAGACAGTATGGGGATATGGTAGGGTGTCCCCTGGGCCTTCCTTCCCCTGGTGAAATGTCCTCTAGGTGGCATTGTCCCTAGCCACCTCTTTTCTGCCCAAATATCATGAAAGGGGGTGGGGGGTATGCAAAAAGCCAGCTCTGTGACCTCAAGATGAGGCTTAGGCACGCACAATGGGAGACATAGTGTGAGGTGAGTGGCTTGTCTTTGCCGAGAGGAATCAGGACTCGCAGTTCAACCCACAAATCTGTAGTTTTATGTAAAGAACCCTGTAATTCATCATTCAATTTCACTGCCGCGTTCAGTCTGACTGTGGTTGTACCCTTGTTGTGGAATTCCATTGAAGTCCCATGTCAGAACTGCAACTGGCCATTGTTTGGAGCAGAAATGCTCAGAACTGGACAACAGCTAATCATCACAGTTACTATGGATCATTTTCCATAACCCATTCCTATTCTAAGGGCCTTAGGCACATTAGCAGAACAAAAAAACCCTCTCAACTGCGTGAGGTAGACAATATTATCTTCATTCCATTTGGGGAAACGGAGGCAATTTGCTTACAGTCACACAGCTTCCGTGGCAGAGCTGGGATTGGACATGAGAGCCTGTACTAGAGCTGCCCCTCACAGGAGGACCCTGCAGGTCCCACCGTCCCCCCGGGATGCTCAGAGGAGGGGGGAAGGGTCTGCTGTCCTCCTATTTGTTAGGCCAGCAGGCGGAAGGGTCATCGCAAGGCCCGTACGCAGTCGCTCTGCCCCTCTCTCCCTATTTCCTCTGATGGATAAACCTTCCAGGTTACCTTGAGCGTTTAATTGGTTTCCCTCTTTCTCCAGCTGCCATTGCGGTGACTGCGATGTACCCACGGTGTGCCATAAATGACAGATAACAGATCAGAGAAATCTGCATTCTGCTCAACAACGGAATAAGTGAGCACTCAAAGTAGAAAAAAGTAACTCATGGGCACAGACAATAGTCAGTGGTTTCCAGCGGGAACCGAGGGGGAGGGGCGCAGGGGGCAGGAGGGAGGGGGATTCAGATGCGTGGTGATGGAAGAAACAGCTCCGGGCGGTGAGCACACAGTGCGACACACAGACGATAAAGAACTATACACCTGGACCTAGGTAATTTTACTAACCAATGTTACCCCAACACATTTCATTTAAAAAAAGAAAAGGACAATAAATGTACATTTTAGCTTTCTAGCATCCCAATTTGTTGTCTGTTTCTTTTTTTTTTCTTGCAATGGTGGCATTTATAAAGAAAGAATCCCAGTATTCCCCCTCCACTGCCCAAATGCTTCCTATAAAGCTCCTGTTTTTCAGCTAAGTGATTGTTGTTGGAGGCCTCCCTGACCTAAAACTTTTCTTTAGTCATCAGGTCTGCGATTGGTATGGCTTTACTCACAGTTCTGAGAATTTGTCCTCTCTCTCTCTTTCTTTTAAACGTAGAAATCACTGCCTTCTTGGGTTAGGCAATAATCGCAGCTCGGCCACGTGGGCCACAGTGAAAGCCGTCTCTCCGAAAGTGTTAAGCTGTCACTGAAGGTTGGGTAGAAGATGCCTAAGAGTCACGCAACACGCCTGAGTCGAGGCCTGGTTCTGCTACCACTGCCCGGGGCAGGTCCTTGGGTGTTTCTGTTCCCAGTTTCCTCATTTATTAAGTGAGGGACACGGACTCCTGGAGACCGTAACGTTTCTTCCGGCTCCAAAGCCTTCTGTGAAACTGCAGGGCAGTGTGGAAGCCGCCCCGGGCTGTCCTGGCGTTGCTTCCAGCTTGCTCCCCTGGACCGGCCTCTCCACTGCGGCCTCTTCTCCTTCCCCCTGGTCAACCTCCGTGTCTCCTGTCACCATCCCAGGAAAACGCCCCATGCTTTCACCGGCTCTCTGCTGTGATCGTACGTACGTTCTCCCCTCCACACAGAGTCTGTTCTTTATGTCTGCCGATTTCATAGAATGTTCTGGAAACACGAGCAGTCAAAATATTTAACAATATACTTTTCTGAGTGCTTTCACATACATTTTATAGACTCCCTGTTGCCAACTAACACAGAACTTTGTTCTTAGTAACGGCAGGGTAAATCATTAGTAGAAGTGAAATCTGTAAAACGAACCCTCTGATGTTACAGTAAAGAAGCTAACGCAGAAAAGCGGCTTCCCTCGCCCAAAGCTCCGGTGACGGGGGTGGCGCAGGGACGGCCCCCAGGCGAGTGCTCAGTCCACCGACCAGACGACCCTTCGCCTCCGAGCCGCTGGCTTCCATTTCCCTGTCTCATGTTCTGGGTCGGGTCTGCAGAGTCCCCTGCCCGCCTTTGTGTCCAAGAAAGACCCCGGGTTTCTAGGTTCCTCCGACGAGGTGGACGCAGAAGCTGCCATGTGGTGGTAGCGCACTGCTTGCCGGGTAAGTAATGATGGAGCTGAATGAATGAATGACTGATACCTCGGCAGATGCGGAGTTGAGTCTAGCTGCCAGTCGGGAGCACCTCTGTGGAATTCCTAGTTTAAATCCGTTCGCTCAGCTTCGCCTCCCACTCACAGACATGTTTGCCTGTCAAGGCGTCTTCAAATACCTGCCATTTGGGGGAACTGATTTATCGGTCACCTTGACACAGTGGTATGAAACCAACACGCTGACGTAGGAGGCTGTGACCCTGGTGTTTCAGTTACCATTTTGCAATACAGGGTCTGGGCTGACAGTGTCAAGTGCAGCATAGGTACCTAAATTCCCCAGCCACCTGCAGATTCGTGCGGATTTAGAACTTTCAACTTCTTTTTCCCCCCTGTCTTAAATGCTTTCTCACTCCTGCTAAGAAGAAGCAGCACTGATCAATGTGGTTTTCAATTTCTTTCTTTTCCCTCTTCCTGCGACGCTGAGAAGGAGTCCGGTGGTTAGAGCGGAGGCTGCAGGTGGGAAAGAAACACAGGCAGAGACACCTGCAGACTGGGTCGCAGCCATCGTGTGTGGCCCCGGAAGTGAGGGGTTCCTTCCCTCCCCAGGCTCTTCCTTAACAGGTTTGTGTATTCTAGTCACTGCCCTGGGCAAGTACAAACTTCTGGTGCCTTTCAAGTGGATCCAGAAGCTATTTTTGAACAATTTCTGTGTTTAGCCAATTCACCCAAGCACCAAGTATGAAATACAAGAAGCTGTGAATTTTGCTTACATCAGAACGCTGAAGGGTGTGAGACACGTTAGATATCTCATATATATTTAATAAGTGGGGGAAATGCACATGTAGTATATGAATACTTGTTTTAATGCATCCTCACTTTTGCTTCCTCACACACGCACAATTCTTTGCATCCGAGCCATTTCAGCAGGCACGCCTGCCTCCTGGCCAGGGTCCGCTTCCGGAGAAACTCAATTAGGTCTGCATGCATTTCATGCTGCTGAGCTGTGGCCGGGCAGCTGGGCTGCCTTCGACCGTGCTCTGCTGTGGACCACGGTTCCTGGGACAGGACCACCGCAGATGCACATGGGCAGAGAAGCATATGGCCGTCGACAAACAACCCTGCACCTTTTAATTTATCCTAAGTCCACAGATGGGTAAGCCGACCTTCTGGGGTGGGCCCAAGGTCGTGGAGTTAACTCTGTTAGAGGCAGAAAGGGCTCTGGGGTGCTGGGTCCTTCCCTGTCTGAAAATAAAATACATTCATAATGTATCTTGATTGGTGCTACCTAACATTTCCCTATCACTGTGGGACATAAACACAATGTACCTCCACCACTCAGCCACTCCCAGTGTGACCTGGTGACTTACATCCTCTTGGATCTGGGTCTTTTCATATAGTCGCTGTTCCTCTACGTATGACCCTCTGCTTCAACTAGTGGATGTGTTACAAAAGGATTGTGGGTAGTCAGCTTCCTTGGGTTGACAATTTGTCCTGAATTATATTTTCTGATATTATTCTTAATTCTGATTGGACTTCAATGTCTTCTCGTTGTAGTCAAATCAGTCACCTTCACTATTAATTTTCCTAGCCAGTCCCAGTCCATACCTCTCCGTTAAGTAATTATGAATTAATAAATGCTCATTAAATGTTCATTAAATCACATTTTCTTTCTTTCTTTCTTTTTAATAGTAGAGAGACAGAATAGTGCCATGGTCATGAGCATGGGATTTGAATGCAGGTAAGACCTATGGGTGCCTCCTGGTGTTTCTCAGACTACTTGGGTCACCTTGTGGAGGTTAATCAGTCTATAAAATTAGGAGAACAATCCTCTCAGGGTTGGTGAAGTGCAGCACCCAGTACAAGCACCCAGTACAGTGACTGCCACACATTAAGTACTCAGTAAGCTTTAGGTATCATTACGGAGTCACTGTGAAGGACAAACAGGAAAGCATGATCTTTCCACCAAGTCGCATGGGTGACAGACATGCAGACAGTTACAAAGAGTGTGATGTATGCCGTAACTGAAGGTTCAAAATGCTTCGAGGGCCCGGGGGTCCGTACAATGGAGTCACATTTAAGTGTCACAAGTTAAACTATGCGTGGTCTGCTTTCTCTCTCTGCAGCATGCTGGACAACCACATTTTCATACGGAGTCTATCACATATTGTCTGTTCTTATATATGTATTATAAATTTGTACCCTTGTATTATAAAAGTGGCTTTTACAAAACCACGTGTGCTAAATGTCCTGGGCAATTCGGGGGCATTTGCAAGGTGATTTTAACTATCTGTGATTGCAGCCTTGTAAATCTAACTCCTCCCTCCACCCAGACGCCACTCAGCGATAAGGTTTCCTTTGAGGAACCGAGAAAAGTCTGCGGGATCGGTTCATTAATCTAGTGCTTTCATTCAGCCAGCAGGTACTGAGGTGGTGTCACGGCCACACACTGTGCTGTGGGGAAGGGCACAAAGCAACTCAACCCCAGTGCCCAGGCCTTGTCCTCAAGGGGCTTCACTTTAAATGCAGAGAGAGAGGACCGACAGGCAAGTTGTGCTCCATGTGTCATCCGAGGCTGGGAGGCAGCGGAGAGGAGGGTGATGGATTCAGCTGGGGCGTCAGTGCCGTGGCGGAGGGTCAGGAGGGCTGGGCCTCGCAGGGCGAGTCAGTAATCACTGCCAATTAGAGTCAGAGGCTTTTTCCTTCTTCGGGGAGAAGCGGTGCCAGTAACGACCCACAGGCAGAAGGCGCGGAGTCCTCCAGTCAGACATGTAGTAGCCAGTTTCATTTTGCAGAACTTGACAAGAAGGTGCTCAGCAGCACGGGTTCCGTCCAGATTCCTGGTAACCCCCAAGCTTCCAGACGTCTCTGGGCGGTGGGCAGCACTCGTATTTCCAAACTTCATGGAGAAGCTAACCGAGAGAGCGTGGTGCGAAACACACCTTCAGACGATTCTTCTCGTGTTTGTTTAAAATTGAAAATAAAAATGTATTCAGTTGTATAGGTGACTGAACAAAATTATTAGAAAAAAAGGGAAACAAATTCTGTAATTTTCCCTTTATGGAAGTAACTACTCTTGGCATCCTACATGACCAACGGTTCACATTTATAATGTGCAAAAAAGAATGAACAGGAGATCAGATGATACATTATTTCGTAAACTCTTTTTGATCAGCACTGTACTATGAATATCTTTCTATGTCAAAAATATATGCAAGCTTATTTAAAAATATTTTAATACACATGTTTACAAGACAAAATAATTGTGTTACGACTTTAAGGATTTCCCCCCAAAGTAGCAATAATAGGAAAATGCTACCATGATCAGTAAGTATAACTTTGGAGTATCTGCTAGACCCTGTAAGTCTATAAAACAAAAGAAAAACCCAAGAAAACTGAAGAATGGACTAAAAGTTAATTATTCTATAATTATTATTCTACAAAAGTGATGAGCATTTTCATACAGGACACTCTTCCTGAGCATCAACCAACGTGAAAGATACACATCTATGTGAAAAATGAACTTGACCTGGGCCTAACCACCTAATGAGGCCAAGAGAGGCACAACCTCCTTGTGTCTCGAATCCCCTCATCTCTGTCATTTGGGGAGAATGGCTTACTTTAGAAGCACAGGATGTCAGTGTTAGGAGAAAACTTACTCCAGAAGGGGCTGTAATGTGCACTGGGTTTAGAATTCGGCTTCATGAGCCTCGTATCCAATCCAGTTCTAAAATGACTGTTGAGTAGCTCTTTCTTCTACGAGCAAGTTAGTAAGGTCAGATATGGCAGGCAGGACTGTGAAGGCAGTCTCAGTCCAGGGACTTGTGATGGGGCTGGAGATGTGCAAGGCACCGGGGTGCTGGGGGCGGAGAGGTGGGCTCAGCGGCCCTTGCCGCTCCATTGTGCACTGACAGCTAGTGCCCCAGTGTCTTTTGGCAGCTTGGGGTCCTCTCCGATTCAATGCCTGTGTCTCTAGGGAGATGACATGGCCCAAAGACAGTCCATATGGGGCTCCCTCCGGTCTCTGCTGCCACCTGCTCAGTGGGCTAAGAGACAAAAATTTTGTAAAGGAGAGTCGGGCCAAAACGCCCCATAGGGATTGGAACCAACGGAGGCTGAAGAGACAAATGCCAGGGAGGAGCCTAGCACGGACCATCACAACCACCACCAGAAGTAGCAGTTATTGGATCCTTCCTCTTATCAGGGACTGTGACCCACACCTTCATTCACAATTACCCTATGAGATCAATACTGCTGTTATTGCTGCTTGATAGACAAGGGAAGGGAAAATGGGAAAGATTATGTAACTTGACCAAGGTCATACAGCATGAGGCCGAGTTGGAGTCTGAATTCATGCAGTTTGACTCCAGAATCCATAGTACCAGGCACTGCGGCATACCCCTCAGAGGTGAAGGGGGGACACAAGCTGGGGGGGGGTACAGTGAGAGTAGTAACAAGAACAGAAATAAACAGAAGCCCAGTTAAGAGTATCTAGAAAATATATCATCTGTTTGAGCACCCGTGGGTGTAGCATTAAAATTTATGAACCAAAAATGTGGCTTTGTCTTGAGCATGGAAGGACCTACCATGATAATTTTCTGGAGTTGTTACTATGAACTTTAGTATTTGAACTTTATTTTTATCTTCCATGTACGTAAAGACTGAGCTGTGGTTTGAACCTCTAGCTGCTCAACCATAAGCTTGGGAATAGTTAAAGAATGACTGTGGTTGCAAATGTCCAGTTGTAAGATAAATAAGTCCCAGGGATTTATTGACTATAGTGAAGCATGGTAACTTGGAAAGTTGGTATATTTGAAAGCTGCTAAGAGAGCAGATCTTAAAAGTTCTCACCACATGAAGAAAATTGTAACTATGTGTGGTGGTGGATGTTAACTAAACTTATTGTAGTAATCATTTTGCAATATAAACATAGCAAATCATGTTGAACACCTAAAACTAATACAATGCCATGTGTCTATTATATTTCATAATAATAATAAAAGATGGGAAGGCTCTCTGTGATTGTGTTCTTTGCTCTTAAGCCACTTTTATGAGATAGACAAGAGAAAGTGGAATCCCAATTTCTGAGCAAAACATAGCCAGGAGAAGGTACAGAACCACCACTGAGCTGGGTCCAGGGACTCCTGAGCCAGTGCTCTTTCCAGGAGACCAGTTTTCTTCCCTTTTCTCATTCTAATCAAATTCCAGGGCTCCTGTGAACGAGAGATATGTGGATGGCCCAAGCATGGACCACCCAAGACAGAATTTCTGAAAACATCGCATCTGTTTCCTGCAGACAGCAGGGTCCTGGGAGGCAGCCACCCATGAGGTCAGGGGCCAGACTCATGCCTCAGCATCACTGACTAGCTGGGCGACTCCAGGCACTTAGCATTTCGGGACTACAGGAATGACGAGCTTCCAGGTAGTTACAAAAGCACACTGTGAGGATGAGGGACAGCACTTGTGCTTTTGTTTTGAAAAGGAAAATGTTTCTCCTCAGTGGTGAACATTCCCACTATTTTCAGAGAAGCTTTATGGCTGCGGTGCCTTCTCTCTGTCTCCTCTTCTTTTTTGGGCTGATCAACTGCTCGGTTCAGCCAGGTCACATGTCTGGGAACCATTTATTTTCTTTTTTTTTTTTTTTTTTTTTTAGTTTTTTGAGTTTGGAGACTTAGCAGATGACCCAGACCTGTGGCCACAACTTCTTTATTCTCTTTCCTTCTCTCACGTCATCTCTTCCCATGACTTGAAGGGGCTGAGAGTAGAGGTAAAAACCAATGTGCGTCAGTTTGGCTCCTGCTAGAAGTTAGGATTTTGGGGGTTTTTTGCATGAGAGGCGGTTAAAACTGCAGATAAGGTGAGGTGTAATCGTGAATCTTATTTATTCAGTCTCTTTCTGGTGCTAATTAACAGAGATTACAACAAAGTTGACTGGACTTTCCAAAAGATTTATGATCTTTTAAGGGAAAGGAAAGAGAAAATAAATTTGTAAAAATAGTCCTAGTTCTTGAGGATTCATTTTGCTTTATGTTTCGCCATTTTGTTTTTATTTCAGGATTTTAGGATAAAAGCAAACCTGAACTACAATTTTGATGTGTTGTAACAAATTACAGGGCACACAAGAGTACTTTGCAGCTCCCTTCTATAGAAAGAGAATTGCTATTCGCCTTTGAATGACGAGGATTTTGATTAAAACTATCGAGCACATGATTAAAAACTAGCATCTGAGATGAATAATAGGCAATTAAGACATTTTGTCGTAATTTAATTTTTATTCATTTCTAGAAAAAATTGCTCAACATAACATAAGCTGGGCCCACTCAAATGGGGGGCATGCATATGTTACCCGTTCTGCTGGGCTCACCACCAATTGGAGTGTTAGCTATTTATAAATTCAAGGTTGACTGAAACCATCTCGCCACCACACAGAGCTCCCTCCTTAATAAAAGAAGATCCACTGGTAGGTGTTGGGAGCAAATGTTCAGCAAGCGTTTTCCGGTCCTGAAATATGGAGGAGCAGAGGAAACGTATGGCAGTAGCAACTGAGGCCATAGACTGCAGTATGAAAAGATTGCAGAGGAAGGACGGTGTTAGAATCAGTGTGTCCATATGGGACCTTCATTGACTGGGAAAATGGCGGGGGAGGGGTGCAGTGAAAAAAAATGTGATGAGAAAAGCACGGGAAACGTGCCTACCCTCTCCAGGAGGATGAAGAGAAAAGCAGGTGGTTGTTTTTGACTCTAGATGGACTTGCTTCCAATGTGACCTCTGGGGGCTTGCTTGGGTAGGGAGAGTGGAGCCATTGGCAAGCTGTTCCTCTGTGTTGCTCCATTGCCGGGAAGAGGGAAGACAGAAAGGAAAAGCTCCTTTTCTTTTCCCACAAAAGGACTTCAATTTGGTAACTTGTCCTTTATTGAGGGGCAGGAGGCGGAAAGAAAGTGTATCAATTAGGGTTCGTTGAGTTGCAAGTGCCAGAAAAACCCAACTCAACAGGCTTAAAAAGGGAACTGTAGGCACCCTTATGGAAGAGTCCAAAGGCAGCCTGGCCACAGGGATAGCTGGATCCAGAGCCTCAGTAATGGCTTTGGATTGTTCCATTTCTCTGGTCTGCTCTCCTCCATGATCACGTCATTCTTGAACTCCACTTGTTGGTACAACAGCTGCCTGTACCTCCAGGCCAGTATCATTTCCGATACCTCTCTGCTGGCAAAATATCTTATTTTCCTCTTAAGGTGAATGAGAACAACAACGACCACCACAAAATCTTGGGCCTTATTTTCCTTGGTCTGAATTGGGTCATATGCTCATGCTTTGAACCAATCACGGTAGCCAGGAGTATGGAATGTGCTGATTGGCTTAGGTGTGGGTCACATGGCTGCCCTGAAGTTGGGGGTCTAGTCAGATCCAGTGAGGCATAAGGACTGCGAGCAGGGACGTGAATGCTGGGTAGCAATGGGCACCGCAACAGGGAACCTCCAGTGCTACATACTAGGTGCTTTGTTCAGATTTTCTCATGCAACCCTTCCATCCTTCCTGTGAGGAAGTCATTATTCCCACCATTTTATGAATGGATACACTGTGCCTGAGCGGTTAAGTGACACTTGTGGGGATAGATACTAGTAAGTGGTGGAGGTGGGGTTTAAACCCATGCCTGTTCACTCTGCCAGTACTCTTTATGCATCTAACCAACACAACAAGGAAACAAAAACAAAAAAAAACAACCAAAAAACAACAATAACAACAAAAACAGGCCCACCTGACCAAATCCTCCTCAGCTTGAGGTCATTTACTTTTCTTTTTCCCCTAAACAAATTTGCTTCTGTCCAGGATGATACAAAGTGGGAAAAGTGGGAAATCTCACCTTTGCTGGCATTAGAACCTCTGCAATTTAGATGAGTGGTCATCTGGGTTCCATTGACCACCAGAGTCCTAGAGAAAAGGGGAATGTTTCCATTTCTCTTCTTCTTCTCTTGTCTCAGCTCATCATTGCCTCACACCTGCTTCTACATGGCGCCCTGAACTCTCTTCTCTCAGTGGGAACGTCTTCTCTGCCCTCTTAGACCAACTTCAGCCCCTCACCTGGGTACCTCAGGCACTTAACCACCTTATCCTACTCCACCAAACCTCAAGTCCTCTCTGCCTGGACTTCACAGGCTCCTATATCACGTCCCTCACCGCCACCACCCTGGCTACTCCACCAATCTTAGTTTCTAGTCTCCCATTCTCTGCTTCAGTAAGATTTGTTTCCTCACTGTCCCACAAACACATTCCCTCCTTTGCACCACAACTGCCTGCCTAGAATAACCGTCTTCCACTTGTTCTTCCTGTTCAGAGCCTTCAGGGCCCAGCTGTTCAGTAGAGTCCCCCTGGGCTACTTTTACTCTGTGGGTCTCCTCTCCCCCTAAACAACACTCCATTTTAATTCTTCTGTATGGTCACACACACACATATGTATGGTTACATGGATATGTGTGTGTGTTCACCCATATTCCAATATCGTCATCCCTCTGAAAACATGAGCTCCTTGAGGATAGAGTCCTTGTCTCAGTTTTTAAAATTTTAAATTAATTTTATTTATGTATCAATTTTGAGGCCTATCCTTACATTTGACCAAAGGCTTCTAAAAGACTTTGTTAATAAAAAGTTATTGACTGCTTCAAAGGATTTCTCTAAAAACATGCACCTGATAATATGTCAAATGGTAAAGCAGACCCCATGATAGAGAGTAATGCTCATGCTTCACTTCGCATACCATTTTCTGTCTTTAGTTCCAGTTGATTCTCTCTACAACCGTAGTCTCGGTAATCTGCTTACACAGCTATTTCTTGATGTATAGTCTTACATGTATTATTGACTCTCCTATGTGAAAATTAAGCGCTTACCTCATTTTTACTAATTCCTTCCTCCGGTATTTGACATTTATATCATCTTTTTCTTCTTTTGGTGATCTTGGTAAGTTTGAATATTATACTCAATCCTCTATTTCTTGTGCTTTAAGTTTTAAGTATAAATTAGTACCTTAACGAATTATTTAGTGGGAAGGAGTTTGCATTCATGACAAACTGGCTGGCTATTAACAATACCTTCTCCTAATTAATAAGTGTATCAGAGAATGTCATATTTATGCATATAAAGCTTAGCATCCTCATATCCTGTCTCACATTGTGTTGCATTCAAAGATGGATTCATCCTCCATCAAAAATGATTAAAAAGCAATTAAAATCTTTACTACACATTCTTGTGAAAAGGTTAAAAATAGAACATTTTTTCATCACAAACACATAATTTAGTATATATTCTGTTAACCTGAAGGTTTGGCTTTCTGCATGACCCCTTATTATTGTGTGCTTAATTTAAATCAGTTACCACTGAAAAAGACACACCTTGTCTCTTAGAGAGGAAGGAAATGGATGGGCAAACTGCTGAGACTGTCTGTGAGGATGAGGCTGAAAGAAAGGTAGGTTGCTGAGCAGGAAGGCAGGCAGCAACTCCTTTTGACGGCAAAAATTTTCTGAGGATTAGGGTCTTTGGGGCCTAACGCCCTACTACCATACAGATTCAAAATACATGCTAACACATAAAACACACAGTGAGAAGTGTACCTTCCCCTCATTCCTATACTCCAAGTACTCAGTTATCAGTTTCCTCCATATCTTGATAAAGATGTGCATATATGAAGATATAACCACATCTTCATTTTCTTCCAAATATCCTAGCATTGCAAAAATACTTACCTGCCCTTGCTTTAAAAAACAAACAAAACAAACAAAAAACATCAACCAGTGTAAATGGGATCATTCCATAAAAACTGATACAGACTTGACTCTTTTTTCTTTCAACGCTCTATGGATGTACCAGAGTTTATATAAATTATTATGGAATGATTTCAAAGATGTATTATTTAAAGACATTCTTTGAATTTATTGTTTAAAGGACCCAGGGATGACTTCTTAAGTGGTTTCCACAATTTTTCTGTATTAAACAATGTTACAATGAATATTCTCTTAGGTACCTAAGTTTTCATGTGTATGTATATTTGTAGTTTCAATTTCTATCAGTGGAATTGATGAGGCAGAGGGTATGAGAATTAAAAATTTTTAGGCATTATATATTTATGAATATTAAAAATTTATAAATATTACGTATGTATAAATATATAAAGTATATAGAAATAAATTTATGTTTAAATATGAATTATATATTTATAAATCTATATTATAAATATAAATGTACAAATCTAGTTTATAAATATGAGTCTATATTACATATCTATTTAGTAAATAGATATTTACTAAATTTTTCTTCACAGAAGTTGTTTCAATTTACAGTCTTTTACAAAAATCGGAAATTTTTTTTATTGTGGTAAATAACACACGACATAAACTTAACAATCCTATTTCGAAGTGTACAGTCCGTTAGTGTTAAGCATATTCACACTGTTGGGTAAGCAATCTCCAGAACTTCTTCATGTTGCAAAACCGAAACTCTGTTATTTATTAAATAACTCCCCGTTTACCCCCTTTCATTTACCCATTTGCCACCCTCTGGAGCAACTTCCATTCTACTTCTTGTTTCTATAAATCTGATTTTTCTAGGTGTCTCAGGTAAATGGACTCAGGTATTTGTCGTTTTGTGGCTTATTTCACTTAGCCTAATGTTCTCAAGGTCTATTCATGTTGTCACATGTGTCAGACTTTACTTCGTTTTTAAGGCTGAATATTGCATTTTAGGTATAAACCAAAATTTTTTACCCATTCATATGTCAATGAACACTGGAGTTGCTCTTGGCTATTGTGAATAACGCTGCTTTGATCATTGGGTGTGTAAATCTGTCCTTGAGAGCTTGCTCTCAGTTCTTTTGGGTACGTCTCCAGCAGTGGAATTGCTAGGTCATATGGTAATCCTATTTTTATGTTTTTGAGGAACTTCCATACTGTTTTCCATTGTGGTTACACCATTTCCCATCAACCGTGTGCACTCCTATTATGAATGAGAGTACCCTCAGCCTAACACCCTTACCAATTATAGTATATGATCAAGCACCTAACTTTACTTATTATTATTTACTTAGAAAACATCTAGTCTCTTATCAATGAAATAATCTTAGGGTTTCAAGCTAGGTTGCTTAGAATTTTAAAATACAACTAGACTGATGCCTGCTTTTGAAAAAGCATGCATTTGAGGTGAGGAATGCAGGTCGCTTCTTCATTTCCTCCAACGACAAAAGAGAAACAAAATAGTTTTCAAGCTTAAAGAACTTCTAAGGCAAAGTGTGTGTCATCTCACTGTGGTGAGATGACAAAAATACCCGGTTTATAAGGACTGAACTTCAGCAAGAATGTCGTTTCAGAGTTTTCCAATTATGTGATGTCACTAAAGGGAGAAAGGGTGCTTTCAAGGGGAAGAGAAAAAAACAATCACAAAACTAAAAACTTCTATGGAACTCACAGTCAGGAGACCACCAAAATAGAGCAACTAAGAAGGAAACTTTCATTTCAGACAGAAACAGAATAGCTTTCGCTTGAGGAATGTTGGAAAAACACTGATGACAATATGCCTTAATTAGATGGTAAATTAACCTTGTAATAAATGTCTGAGTTATATACCACTATTAAAATAATTTTGAGTCTTCATGGTATGTTGTACTTGATTAATGCAAAAAATTCCATTAAATTAAAATGTTCAATATTTGCATTACTTTGCATTTAATACTATTTTATATTATACTCTTCACTGGACATGATTTTGTGTCCATATTTGCTTATGGCTACATGGTCCAGTACTCATATTCTTTTAGTAGATACACAGTTTATAGAACTTTTAAAATTTATTTATTTAAGAAAAGGAGTTTTCTGACTTTCAAATTCATGCAATAACTGCTGACAGGACAAGGGGAAGTGGAAAAGAGGAAGTTGTCTAAGCATTTGAGAGAATCCTGTGAGTGCTTTAACAAATAGATAAGATGTGCTTCGAATGAGCTCATCCATCGTTTGAATGAAAACTGCTGGGAAGGTGGTGCTTAAGCAGTTTGTGGTCTTTGATGCAAATAGAGTTGACATTCCCTTTGCTTACTACATTGTTCAAACTTCCTTTCAAAGCTGGTGTACCCAAACCGTGACCCTGTGTGTTCCAGAGGCTGTGTAGGTCCACAGCCCTGGTGCCACTTTAGAACTCATTGGGGAACTTTCGGTATTCCAGATACCCAGGTCTTATCCCAGATCAGCTGCTTCAAGAAGGGGTCTAGATATTGGTGTTTGTTCATAGCTCCCTTAGTGTGATTATAACGAGCAGCCAGTGCCAGCTGGGAACTACTGGTCAGGAGTATATGTTAACAATTCCATCATCTGGGTATCTGATTTCTATAAACAGGTCAATGTAGGTCACCAGAAAGCCAGCGGTTTATCTTGATTCCCTTGACATAGCAAATTTGTCAACATTTCCCAACTGCTAAAGTGAAAATAAACAGCCTGAAATGAGGATATGTTAAGATAGAAATATTTAGTCATTTAACAGATACTTATTAAGCATCTCTTATATGTTCAGTTTTGGGGCATTTGAATGGTTTAAAAATTAATAAAGCGTTGTCTCCTCTGTTTTTGTACTACAGCCGGAAAGATTTTTAAAAAATGTGAAATGAATAACAACAATACATGGCAAAATCTGTTTTGAATCAAGAGAGATATTTAGGCAAAATGTAATCAGGGTAGGCTGACCAGACATAGCCTTTTAAGTGGGATGGTCCCTTTTCAAATAGTACATCTGGCCAACCTAGTCTCACTGGGCTAAATTCAAGATTGTCAGTAGGCTGACCATACGTACTATTTGAAACGGGACAGGACCATTGTTTTCTGTCCCTTTTGAAACAGTACATCTGGGCAGCCTAAATCAGGGCTTACTATGACTTCTACTGGGGAAGGAATGGTGGAGGAGAGGACGTTTGAGCTGCTCCTGATAGTTGGGAGCCATTGCATGTCCTGAGGTGTGGGAGAAGGCGAGGTGAAGGGGAGCAGGAAGACACCTGAGAGAAGAATGTGAGAAGGGACAGCACGGGGGCAAGCACAGGGAGTCTATGGGAAACAAGTATTTTAGTGTGGCCCCAGCTTGCATTGTACGGAGCAACGACTAAAGGGTCAGATAATGAAGGTCTTGAATATCAGCACAGGAGGCTTATGTCTCGTGTTGTCATGGAGAAGGGGCCCTATGGGAGACACCTTTCCTTTGGAAATTTTGGAATGTGTGGATGTAAAAATCCATGATTGAAAAATATTCTATCTTCATAGAAGCCCATAGAGGTAAAGATGTTAAATCCATCCCTGTCTGGCCTAAGGTTTCCTAGAATTGTTCATTCTCCCTGAGTGACCTCTAAGAAGGAGGGGTAAATACTCTGTGTTTTGTCCCTCCTGCCCACCCCGCCTCCCCGCCACATTCAGTAATGGTTAAAGACTTAATTACCTCTTTATGAGCCCAACAGTCCTAGTTTTCTGTGTCTCAAACACAAAGACATAATCTGTTCAGCTGTTGAATAGTAGAGGAGACTGCAGGAGCAGGAGTAGATGTGTGTGGTGTGCAGGCCTAGGTGACAGTGCACCCGGAAACACGGAAGCCTGGAGGAGCTGCCCCGTGGATGAAATGAGATAAGGCACGTGACTGCACTCAATATTGTGCGTAACACCTGATGGGTACAGAAAAACTGCCTAAAAAGTTTGTATAGGATATATGAGTCTTCTATTTTTTTTTTTTTTTTTTGAATTTCAACAAACACTTTCCTTTTGTCTCTTACAATATTATCAGGAAATATTACAGAGGCAAGTGTAGCATATCATTAAATATGTTATGTTGTTATGGCGAATACTGCGGCCATCTTTGGAAAATACAAGTGAATGCAATTTTAGAAAGATTTCTTTTTATAATCATTTTCAGGTATGTACAGAAAGATCCTGGTTGAAGAAAAATCAGCACAGTGAAGCTATTTTGCTCTGTTTGGGGTCCTCCCTCATTTGCATCCAAGCAAGGGCTGGACAGCTGTGGATTCAGGACTTTGTTCTTGTCAGCCCTTCAATTTTTATGAGTTTGTTTCATGTCTGGTTCAGTTAACTGTAATATATGTTAGGACGTTGTATTTCTCTTAACTGGCCACAAGAATATCCCTTCTTTAGGTAGTGGCTTTGGGGCTTAAGCAGTAGTTTAGGGGTACCCAGTCTCTCTACTGTTATAGGATGAATTATGTCTCCTCAAAATTCATGTCAAAGTCTTAACTCCCAGTACTTCACAATGTGATGATCTTTGGATATAGGGTCTTGGAAAAAAGATAATGAAGTTAAAAATGAAGTAATTAGGGTGACCCTAACCCGATACGACTGCTGTTCTTGTAAGAAGAGTAAGTTCAGACACAGACGCACAAAAGGAAGACCATTTGAAGACGCAGGGAGAAGACAGCCATCTACAAATGAGTGAGAGAGAACTCAGAAGAACCCAGACCTGCCAACACCTTGATCTTGGATTTGTAGCCTCCAGAACTGTGAGGGAATTAAATGTGTTGTTTAAGTCATCCAGTCCGTGGGGCTTTTCAAAAGCAGCCCTAGAAAATGAATACACTTATCAAAAGTTTGACTGTATGAAATGTATTTTGAGGGTGTGTTTGTAGGGTCCATTTCTTTGGACCATGTTTTCAAATCTATTTTTTAAAGCAGAAGATGACTTTATTTTTTACAAAAGCTGATATTACAGAAGTCCTCAATCTATAAAATATGCCAGGAGTGTTTAAGTGGTATAAAATTTTCTTACAAGTTTGAAAATTCCCTTATAATAAAGGCACTCAATAGGAACAATGAAGTAGTTTAGAGGACATGAGGACTCAAAAACCCATGGCATTTGGGCTGAAGGTGGCTGCCAACCCAACCTGTGCCTTATATACCAAGAGAGTCTCTCCCTTGCGACCACGACCCCATTGACCCTGCTCCCAAATCTGGTCATTATGTTATGAGAAAAGCACTGCCACCTCCCTGCCAGGCCAGAAAAATAGAGCTAGACACTCAGCCTGCAATTCCTTGAAAGCTGCTGACCTTGTCGTCAAGCTTTTAGTGTTCTCTGTACCAAAGGTGTAGAGGAGGTGCCATGGAGTCTGAGCGAGATTGCAGAGTAGCAAAGCAGAGAGATTCGATGTGATCTGCTGACTGCACATGGCCCAGTGGGACAGGCATGGGCTCTGGAGCCTGGCGACCTGGCTGTGCATCCTGACTTGACTGTTACTAGCCATGGGACATGTCAGACGAGTCACCTGTCTGAGGCTGTTTCCTCATCAGTAAGAAGGGAGATGTTAACACCTGCCTTGTGGGTCCTTGAGGGGGTTAAATGAATGGAAATGTGTGTTTAGTTAGCACAATGCTTTGCATAGGGCTCATTAAATATATTTTTTTCTTACCCTTGGGAGAGCCCTTGCAGGGCTCAAATGGGGTCATGCAGAAGTGCGTACTTTGTCCCCTGCAAAGAGCCATCTCTGTGCCAATGGGTTTCGTGATGTGGTTTGATATGGACTCATTCCTGACCGGATGGGTCTGAAGTGGATGGATACTTATTTCCTCTTGGGTGAGAGAAAGAGGGTGAGAGCATCCCGAGGGGAGCAGGGGTATGCTGGATCTGTGAACATGCTCAGTGCCGCTTGTGCAGGCTTAAAAAGCTGATGGACAGGATGAGTTTTGAAGATGTTTCTGCAAGCTGTGTGAACTCTCGTGAGGTTGCCAAATGGCCAGTTGTATGAAGGACTTTGAAATATAATGGGAGGCTCAAGCGTTCATGCCCTACCTGCAATGCCAGAGTGATTCACGCCAGAATCGGACCAAATAATCTCGCAGGTCATTACTTTTGCCATGTGAACATTGACATATTAACTATCACCAAATAAACTGAGTATAGCTAGAGTCTGTTTTATGGATTTGTCACATTAAAAAGAAATCTCTGTATCAGAAATTGTATTTAAATCTGCAAAGAGTATCGTCACTGGGATGTAAAGGACAGATGGGTCCGAACGTGGTGGTTTTCCTTGAGCAGCCCTGAATTAGCATCGTAGATATTGAAGATGGCACCAGCTAAGGCTGGCCTTTGCCAAGAGGGACAGCTGCATCCGAACGAGCTTTACATACCCACCTGGGGCCCCCTCTGCTGTGAGTTGGGCTCTAATAGTTCATCTCTAGTCTTCCTTAGCTGGATTTTCCAATAATGTGCCTTCTGAAGCTTGGTCTGGCTTCATAGTAGACCACCCTCCCCCATGCAGCTGTGAAATCATTCTTTTCTTTCGAGGCTTTTCTCAACACGGAAGATTTAATGCCATAAGCATTCATCAAGTTTTCTCTCTAATTTTACCGTGCCCTCTTGGGCTGCCTTCGGAAAAGCTTCTTTCCCTACTCTTGTCTTTCTGATAGCTGGTCTCCAGCTAGCTCCCATCTCTGGTATATGCTGTGTGAACAGGAATGAGGTAGCAGAATACGTAGTGACCTTAAGTAGCTGCCTCCCCTTTTGTCTAATATCCTCCATTTATGGGGTTTTGTAGATTTTTCATTCTTTAAGTTTGGGGAGTTTTTTGTGTTATGTAACTCTGCTGGGAATGGATCACATGGTTGGTGAACTAGTACCTTAGCAGCCACCAACATGGGAGGGGACCAGTTTGCTCTGGGGAGAGCTACCTTTGGAAGGAAACTGCATTGGAATGGGTCTTCTTTAAGAAAGGGTGATGATGTGGGTGGCAGAAAGATTCCAAAATCTCTGCTTCAGGTTTTCCTAGGGTTACAGCCTGAATCAGAGGGAAGGGTCATGAAAAGCTTTCCGTTGTTTCCTAAGTATGGGAAAGCGCAAAGTAGAGGCAGAGAGAGCGAGCGAGCATGGCCCAGTGAGTGATGACAATGGATATTAGTAATCGGCAGGAGGTAATGCTGACAGAAGATGGGACACTCTTTCAGTCAGCCTGTTCTTGGTGAGCCTGTGCTTGTTGGGAGATGTGCGACATGTCTGCTCTCTAAACCCCTTTCACCTAATGGAGGAGTCAAGAGGTGTAGAGAGAAAGGTAACTATGCAATCGAAGACCATGTGCGTTTACAACCAAATGAGGTGCAATAAACAATTTGGAATTCAGAGGAGGGCTGGGTAGGTTGAGGGAGGTTTACAGAGAAGGTGGGCCCTGAAGGATGGGGAGTTTTCAGAGGCGTAGAACATTCCGGATGAGGGAAGGCAGAAGTTCCCAAGGTCTGTCTAGAGGGCAGGAAGTGAGCAGTTTTGGATTTGTCAAGGAGATTGATGGGGGAGGAGCCATGAGACACAGAGAAATCTGTTGGGGTGAGATGCAGAGGACCTTCGCTGCATGAAAGGGGGAGGTACAGAAATGGTCATGAAGAAAGAAGCAGGAAGTACCTGGGTCATTGGAAGAAGGTGGCATGGCTTCACATGATCTCCAAGTAAGACCCTTCTTCTTAATATTACTGCTTTCAGATTTTTTTTCTATTTTAAAAAATATAATGTCAAACTTAAATAAAAGTTGCATGAATAGTATACGGAACTTTTAAAATTTGAAACCATCTGAGTGTAAGTCGCCCACTAGATGTTCTACCTTTTCCAAATACTTTAGTGTTTAATTCCTACAAACCAGGGGATTCTCCTGCATCACACTCTACTCCATTAAAATCAGGAAATTAAACCTGATTCATTACTAACATCTGATCCTCAGACCTCACTGCAGTTCTGCCAATTGTCCCAACAATGTCCTTGATAGCAAGAAAATCCGGTTCACAATCACACATTGCATTGAGTTACTGTACGTCTTTACTAAGGAGGAAAGCAGGAGGGGGAGAGGGGATAGACAAAGGAAGGAGGTTCCTTTTAGATTTCACAAACCATCGGCCTCAGCAGGAAGTAGCAACAGACGGTGCTTAATACTTTATTTTCCTTTCACAACATGGTCAGCTTTCAATTATCTGCCCAAATGAGTGGTAGCGTGGATGCATTTGGAATAATTTTGGATATTCTAGTTCATTATATAGCATTCTTATAACTTTTTTTTTTCTTTCTTAACTTGCATAAGCACATAGGCATGTCAGGGATTTCTGGGTAAAAGTGGGAGCTGGTTCTTCTGCTCTGTCAACACTCCACAGAGTAGACAACTGAGATTCTGTTATACGGCACTTACTCCTGAGATGGATCAGCTGAACCCAAGCGCAGTCCCCAGGCAGAGCCCCTGCTCCCAAGCTTGACCTGAGCGGACTCATTTGTCAGGATTGGCAGATGTTGCTTTAGTTTCATCCTATAGCCCCGAGACTCAGCCCTGCCACAATTATTTCATACAGCTTTCGTCTTTCATTTTGCAAAATGATTCATGGAGAGTGTGATGTGCATCTCTGAGTGATTACTTCTCGGGCAATTGGTCTTCCTTGAATAAAAACTGCTTATTTTCTACGCAAAAATGGGATTTTTTTCAAGGAATGGTACAGAAGCAACCCGTTGTCTCTTTTTGGCTTGAGTTCTTTGACATCATTCATTCATTTCTTTATTCGCTGAGCATCTACTGCTGCGATGCGGGTATACACACACGAGTAAGGATTGTTCTCAAGGGGTTTGTGTGTGACCTGGGAGAAAGGCCCATGTGGAAATGTCCTTCATGGCAGAACCTGACCAAAACCACTCAGAGGCCGAGTGAAGCACCCTGGTTTTGGTGGTCAGGGAAGGCATCATAGAAGAAACTCACTGAGCGGACGTGGGAGGCGGATGGGACTTGGAATTGGAGGTAAATTGGAGCCTCCACCTTGGGCTGGCTCATCGCTAACTCACAGAAGAACATAGGACTTCCTCCAGGGCCATCAATGAATAATTCCAAAAAAAAAAAAGGTTTTAAAAAACTTTTTATTTTGATATAATTAGCGATTCACAGAATATTTTAAAAGAATGTAGAGAGGTCCCATGCACCCTTCACCCCATTACATCTTACTTACAGGCAATGATGGTGTGATTGCCTGCCTGTTTTTTAAAACCTTACTTTTCTCCTGACCCCCCAGAATCACCCGTCTACCGAGTACGGTCCCCAGACTCTTTCTTGGACAGATGTCTCATACCTACAACATGAGAGCAATTTCCTTTCTGGGATCCTGGACTCCCTAACTCTCAGTGAGATGAGGGGAGATTATAACTGCCTTAGCCGATTCTAAAGGGAAACGCAGGTGTAGGCAGGATGATCCCAAGCATGCTAAAGAGATGGCCGCCACATGTAGCGAAGGCTAAAAGAATCCTTGTCTTTGGGGACTGAGACTTGATTTGGGTTTTGGTGCCCGGGGATGGCGGTGTGGGGAGCGGGGCTGCCTCCCGACCATTGAACCGGACTGTTAGTGAGTCTGGGGCCTGGAGCATAACCTGGGAAAGAAATACAGAGCAAGAGCGCTCCTTTGCCCTTGCCTCTGGCCTGGTGGTGGCTCCTGCTAGCCATTCCCTTCAGTAGCAACTTCGTCGTCGTATCTTCACCACGTCCCTGGACATCCAGAGCGGGACCTCCTGTTCCAAATAGAGTCTGGTCAGGAACTGTCCTTCGGGAAACTCTTACCAAGCTGGTCACTTTGCTCTTCCTCCTGAATGCATCTTGCCTGACACCGGTCAGTCTTCTGAAACTTCACTTTGCTTGTGTGCCTCCAGCCTGGACAACCTTGAGTGACACCCTGGTACTGAAGCCTGTGACCAGCCTTCCCTGCGTCATTTCTATTCAAATCTGGCAGGTCCCTGGAGCAGACCCTGCTCACCCTCTTAGGGTGTCCCTGCAATTCGTAACAATCTCCCCTTCCAAATCCTACGTCTACCTCAGCTTCTCCATCAACTTGTCCCCTGACGACTGCGACCCCTGAGGGAAGTCCTATTTCAGGACTGATCGCCTACACTCCCTCCCTGGGACTTGGTCATGCGCTGCGTGTGTTAGTTAATTTTTCTGCTGGAGATTCTCACTGGGGCCCTGTGACAAGATGCCCCACTTTGCCAGTACTGCTGGGTTGCACCTTCGTGTCTTACACTCCGGAGGCGAGTCCCGGGCGGGCGCTCTGGATGGACCTGCCACACTCCTGTGCCCTGTATGCGAGTGGGAAGGAGAAAGTACCTGGTGAGGCTGCATTAATAGGAGCGTCAAGAATCACCTGGGGGAGGCGCTCCCAAATAGTAAGGATGTTTGGTTACTAGAAAGCCAACAGGAGTCCCCTGGTGGTGCAGTGGCTAAGGCTTCGGCACTCTCAACGCTGCGGCCTGGGTTTGATTCTCAGCCAGGAAACTACCCACATTTAAAAAAAAAAAAAAAAAAAAAAAAGAAAGCCAATAAAGGGCACATGCTCACAGAATGTTCAACAGATTTACATATGACATTTAAATTTTCTGAGTCCCAATTTTCCTATCTATGAATTGGGAATAATCATATTTACCAAAAAAGGCTGTTTTAAGGATTAAATATAAGATGATATGTGGAGTCACACACTATCAATGTAAGTCAGCACTGAACAAACGTGAGCGCTCCTCTCTTACTATTGTTTCTAGATTGTTTACTGAGAAAATCATCCCCCATAATCCTCTAGAGCTACTCGCCCGATCATAGCAACTTTACAGGAAATCTCTAGTAACAATTGCCTACTTCTTTTTTGTGTGTCTATTTAAATGACTCCAGCCATTTTTTGCAACAGAAGATTGTGACATCCTGCTTTTGTTTTATTTTGTGATATGCCTTCCTTAAATAAAGACCAGCACTTAGGAACTTGACTGATTTTAGTTGTATTTCATTTGTCCTTGATGATTTTGAAATTCCGAATGGATTAGGATGCATTTGGCTTTGAGGTATGAGGCTGCCTCTGTCTCACTGCCTGTCATATTTGGCACACCAAGGGGACCTGGGAACCAGAACAGGGCACTATTGACTTGCCTGAACATGTGAGCGTCGTTACCATTGACAAAGCCACGGGCAGACATGAGCCTGTGGTCTCTACAGAGTAACGAGCCGCAAACCAGGAATTGATTCTTTTGTGAGGGTCACATTTCTCCAAAGGGCAGATGGAAGTGTTCAATTGAACATCACCTCAGGTCACCAGCACTGCCCCTCTCCCCCCTAACTGGAGGTGTTCCTTCAATGGTCCCTTATTATCTTGACTCATTTTTGACAAATACCCACTGAGGAGTTGCAGCCCTGCTGCTGTTGTTGTTGTGAGTGACCTTTACAAACAAGTTGTGCTAAGGAGGTGAGTCACTGAATCACAGTCTCTGTGGATCCCACCAACCCGTCCCCAGCCTGCGAGGATGAGGTGGGGGGGCTGCAGTGTGGATGACAAGGAAGTGGGGAACAACTTCCCTCGCTCCTCAAGACCGTTACTTCTGGGCTGCCCGCTGGCAGAAGACGTCACTTCTCTGGAATTGTCGGTGTAAGTTAAGGGGGCCTAGAGTACCAATAACTGGCACATCCGCCATGACCTGGGCTGAACTGATCCTTCCCATCATGCACGGGGACATGGCTGTACTGGACATAGTGTGAGAATTTCTCCCCTCATTCCCCTTCGTAGGACAAGTAGCTAAAAGAGTTGTACCTTCTGTGACACGACGCCTCTTGGGTGCTTCCCCTTTGTACGTGATTCCGAGAAGGGAGGTGGGTAGTTCTACCAAACTCAAAGAGGGGCTGCCCGCTGCCCGGGGAGTGGGAAGCTAGAGAGCAGCGGGGCTTCTATCCGTGTTCCCTGTGAGAGCCCACCTCCCTTTTGATTGATGGCTCTCATTTCATTCATTCGTTTCCTTTCTTCTCTTGCTTCTCAGGTAATGGGTCCACGTGCCTCAGCCGTGGGTGCGCCCAGTCAGTATTTGCAGAACGAATGAACGGGAAGTACTACTGCCAGTGTGTGCCTCAGGATGGGCAAGGGTGGCTGCAAGGAAATAGATGGCACGGGCCCTACGGAGGTGGTGACCTGAGGTGGGAGACCTTGCTCACTGCCTCGGGAGGCAAGTAGGAGCAGTGGAAAAGAGACGAACGAAACCCAAAGGGCGAGGACCCTCGGGTTTATCCACCAAGCTGCCCTCCTTGCTAAAGAAAGTCGTTAGGACACGGAAAGAAACGCTAGCAGGCATGCAAAGAAAAAAAGTGTTTTCGAGCCCAGCGTGGTCCTGGGCTTCGAATGATGGTAGCCACAGGAATGCTGTGGGTGAGTGGTCCACAGTGAAGTACTCAGTGTTCACAGTTGGGAGCCAATCACTTGATATCCCGGGGCTTCCTGAGGAAGCTCACCGTCCTAGAGGCTTAATGACAGCTGTAAGTCATGGCAGGTAATCGCAGGTCCCATAGGCTAGTGCTCGTGCTGACCTGCAGCCTTGTGGAAATTAATGATGCTTCTGCCTGCCCTGGCAAACTGACCCACCAGCCCCCTAACACCTGTCTTGTTATTTCTCTGTCTTGTAGAGCTGAAGCTGAAATAGGAGAAGTGATGTGATTTCATGGGGAACGCATATGAACCTTGTAGAATCATAGAATCTTACATTTTTAGAGTATATTTAGCAGTTGATGAAAATAAAGAATGAAGTCAGTCAAATTCTAGGGAATTTTGGTTTTACATGTTAAATCTCATTTTAATTTAGAAACTTCCAAATCTCTCTCTTTTTTTAAATTAATAGATGCTTTTCTCCCCATTCCCCATCTCATCATGTTAGATCCTAATCTTACTATGGGGCAAGGACTTGTGAAGAGAAAATGAATAGCTTCCTTTAGAATAGACAGTTGAAGATAGAACCCAAACCATGTACAAAAATCTGGAGAAATTGTGTCACTTAATCATGTAATTGTTTTACTAAATAGAGCATAAGTAGTCCTTAAATTTTTTAGATATATTTTGTTTTGTTATTACCTTGAAGTCACTTACATTTAAAACCAGAAATGGCTCATGATGATCAAACTCCTAATTATGAGACCAGATGTTTAGAAAATTATTTCTAATGTAAGAGTTTCTCACCTTTTCTTGAAGATATTTCTTTTGGTCTCCCATGAACCTAAGAGCATCTGAGAGGACCTAAGCAAAGAAGAAGTCTATAGTTGAAGATTTATATTTATAGCCCTTGATGAACTGAATACATTTACAAGCTGCATTTTGAAATCATAATGATCTAATGTGAAGCAATCAAAATTCCAAAATCATCTAATCAAGAATGACATCAGAGGCAAACAATCTCTAGATGGAGTAGGTATAATTCCCTCTGTAAATCTTCAATTTAGAGCAGATGTTCTAATTCCATGGATTAAGTCAAGAAGTGTTGAGCTAAGTTATCCAGGAGCCGGTTATTTAGAAAAGGTAAACCAATATGAAACCTGGTTTGCTTACCTAAGAGAAGGTAGGTTGCTCGTGCCCCATGCCTCTGTCACCCACCTCCTGCGTCACTGAGGGGGACTAGGCTGCCCGGCAAACGAGGGGCCCTCGCCGACGGGAAAGGGGGCTTTCACAGAACGGCCTCCGGGTGACCCAGGTGCGGGGGAGTGTGACTATTCTCTCTCCCTAGTCTTCGTCTCCCAGCCCTTTCCTAGAGGACTCAGAACAGAGAGAAACAGCAGCAAATACTTACAGCGTCTCATTTCCAAAGAGTCGCTATTGTGGTTCATGGATCAAGTGACACCTATGGATTCAGAAATACAAGATCCGTTTGTTTTACGTCTCATCGTTCGGCGCCTCAGTGAGGGGGACCTCCTCCGGCAGCGGGGTGGGATTGGAAGGTATTGATACGGCCCTAGTGACTGCAACTTTTGGGCCCTGGCCCCTGCTCTAGAAGCAGAACTGTCAGCTCCGAAGGCCTGTCGTTAACAGTTTATGCAGTGTTGTCAGAAACTGTACTCATTCTTTACTGCTTTCTTATTGCTTTTATAATAAATATTTACAGACTTATTGCATACTTATTTTCCAAATGGATAGACATTTTTAGAAATGACATTTCTGAAAGTGCAGAAGCTATCTGGCACACACACAGTGTATCGTACCATGTGTTTTCTGACAAGAGCATCATCGAAACTGTCTCTGTGGTTTATCTGATGAAACTCGATCGCAGTACATCGTATCAAGTTTGTGGCCCCATTCGCCTCCTCTCTGCTTTTTATTTCTACACCTGACCTAGGGAAAGTGGCAGGAGTTTCTTTATTCCGTAACCAAATAAACTGTAAAAGCTGCAGGGACTTCTCTCTTCTCACAAAGGTCGGGAGAGATCCCGCCTTTTACAGCTTGTCCCCTTTGCTAGACAACTATTTCTTGTTCTGTTGTCTAGTCGTAAGAGGTTTTCCTCTTAAGGGGAAAGAGGAACTAAAGGAGAAAGTCATGCAGGAAACTGTTAGATGTTCAACCTATAAATTATTTTTACTGTGCCTTGATATTAGGCAAACGACACTACAACAAAAGAATCCTTTGGGCCATTTTGTAATATGTAATATTAAATGGCAGGTTGGCTGTTTCTCTGACAAACTATGAAAATTTTCCAAGACCGGAAGAAAAAGATGTTCTACAATACACTTAAAATTATAGGATACTATAGTGGATTAAGGCAATGCCTTCTTTTGTTTTAGGTTGTCTTGGTTTTGGGAGAATCAGGTGTTTTGACTGCAGGGTACTTCTTGAATTTTCAGTCAAAGTTTTATGGTTTAAAAGGACTATCTAAAGAAATATCCACGAGAGCCATGAAATAACATTGTGGCCTCTATATAATGACTTAGACTCTATGCAGGTCCCTTATGGATGCAACCAAGCTGTCTGTGCTTAGAATTGTTAACTCTTGACTTTGAGGCAATTATAGGAAACCTAGTTTGTGGTAATTCTTGTTGACCTGTTTTACTCCCTCAAGAATACCCAACGTCAGGTAAGTAATGCCATTAGAGGAAAAAGAAGATAAAAAACAGGTTATGTGCCTCTTTATATTGAAACTGCAGCGAAGACCAATAGATGGATGTTTCAAGGAGGGAGAGGTTGATTAATTATAAGGAAAACTTTCAAACCAGAGAAGTGTTAAGCAACGAAATGGCCTTCTTTGGAAGATAGTGAGCTCCCTGTTAGTAGATGTGTTCATTCAGAGGATGGCTGATTACCCATCAAGATCAATTTAGAAGAGGTTCCTACAGTGTATTATCTGATGTCTTAAGTCTTAATCTCAACAGCTGTAACCATTCTAAGAATCAGTGTTCTATCAATTTACCTATGTACAATTTCATTAAAGTAGGATTTCACTAATTCGTAATTTGGACTAACTGAGCTGAAGATTTTCATTACATTACATGTATTTTTTTCTTTTATCCAAGTGTAAATAAGATTAGAGGAAGATTTTAAAAACAATACAAACTGCTATGTTAAATGCTATAGAAAAATCAATTTATTTAGAAAAGTGATACATTTATTGAAATTCATTTGTTAAATGTTGATATGGATTAGATAATATTTCTTAGCATACTTGAAAGTAATAAAACTGTATTTCTTTGGACATATTCTAATCAGGAAGATTTTTTTTCCCCTTCTAAAATAAGTCTGAGTTAATGAGACTTTATATATATTTATCCATTAATACTTACGTTAAATGTTTTTAAAGGTAAAACTATGACTCTTGTACAAATATAAAATGAATACATGTCAAAGATTTTAACTCATTATTCAATGAGAGAACTAGAAAAGTGTTATAACTGGCTCAAAGTAGAATACAAAGATCAAATACCTTTATAGGTCTTTAGGAATGCCAAAAGGAACTCGTTTCAATAGATGCAAAACTGACTTCTTCCACAGTGGAGAGGGGTATCCGCCGAACCTCCATTGGGCAGATTTTTGCATTTCTCTGGGCAGGAATAAGTTGTATTACTACCAGGTTTCTTCAGTTATTAAATAACCTAATTAAGGACAATGAAAGTCCGAGGAAACCTGAATGGATGAAATAGTCAGGAAAATTCCTCCTGAATATCAAATTGTGTCCCAATTTTTCTTTACACACACACACACACACACACACACACACACACACACACACACAGTATTTCTATCAAGCCCTATCATTGGGAAATTATAGTGATGCTGTGTTAGACATAGTATTTTTATCTATTGATACTGACCCAGCTATCTCTATGTACAAGACTCAAGTAAATTTCAGAAACTCACATTCTACTCCCAATCCTAATAGTAATATGGTGAGGTAAATATTCTGTCAAGGAGCACAAGATTTATTTACAAGATGAGTCAGGTGGCTGCATAGAGGACAGAGAGGTTAGTCAATGTGATATTCACTGAGACACAGGAAGTTCAAATACTCTTAGCTTGTCCAATGTCACAGAGTTGGCAAGGGAGAAAGCCAAGGTGTGACTGGGCTTGTCCGTGCGCTTGACCACCATGCTGTATTGCTTCAACAGAGCAGAGGTCATCTTCCATTGGCACTGACAGCCCTGCCCCCGTGATTCCACAAAAGGTGAACAAAAATCTTCCGTACAGCTATGCCATCTCAACCCTCCCAAAGGGAATAAACAGTAACTCTCAGTACAGAGACAGATGAATGAAATGCCTTACCCAAGGTTATACAATGAGTTGCCCATGAAACCAAGGAACTCACGGTCCTTTGGTTTCCCACCCCCAACCTCTTGTTCATCATTAGTTTATTCTTGCTGCTGATATCATGGAGAAAATCGAGTCTCTTTTAAGAGTTCCTTTCTTAGCACTTGTCATGCTGCAGACTCCTTTAATGTTTGGAGCTCATGATAATATGTGGTCGTTGCTGGAACTCCTGTGGTTTGACGCCAGCCTATACTGGAGAGTATGGCAGCTTTTGTTTTCTTAAAAAGCTGGCCGCTCTCGGAATTTAGTCTTGAGGGAACAGAAGTGAGGTTGGTTTGGCTCCAACAAAGCAGTCAAGTGTTACTAATACTGTGTTATTAGCATGGGGTGAAATTTTCAACGTTCAGTATCTTGATGAAACATAGACAATAAAAATTGCTCAGTGACTTTTTGTAACCTTTCTAACCTGTATTTTACTCCCCAAGACCACAATCCACTTGGCATTCTCACACAATAAGCTAGGGAGGTTAAGAGTATGCCACTCATGGTGAAGGATGGCTTCCCCCTCAACTAAACATCCACATTTGGCAAATTTCAGTCTCAAGAAGTCTTAAATTTCTCCAGGTACTGAAATGTTCTTCTTAATGACAGACTGAGATAGTTGTCAAGGCTCCGTTGGAGTGAGAATCCTTCATTAAGAGGTTCTAAAAAATCCCAAGGAGCCGAGCTGGTCAAGTCCCCAAGCGTGATAAGAAAGCATTTCTTGCATCCCCGTGGATATTTAATTAATCTAATTGTTTTGAGATGCTCTATTGAAAAATACAGTAGGAATAAAAACAATACAATATATTAAAATCACAGTGGTCTTAGTCAAGGCCCATTAACATTGCAAGGATAGGAATCTATATGCATATCTCCATTGGGGTTTGCCTAGCATTTCTCTCCTCTGGGCATTTTGGAAGGCTTGGAAGATGGTGTATGACTGAAAAGAACTTTCTAGCTGTCAGGAATTAAGCGGTCAGGGACACTGTTTTGTGTTATGTAAGAAAAGAAATGCCATTGGTTGCTATTTCAAATTCATTCTCTGGTGGAGAAAGAAGGCTGTAGGGAGAGTTGGGGCTGGCTCATCGCTGAGTCATGAGATCTGCGTGGAGATAACCTCTTCTGTGTGTTCTTCAGGACCCTCTCTTCCTTCCCATGTCCCACTCTGGTCCCCAGCCCAGCCTCCTTTCCCCCGTGGAACTCCCCTAAGCTCCTGCTTCAATCCACTGGCTGTTTCCTGATTAGCAGACACTTCTGGCTCTAGAGGAAAACATGTATTGGAGTTGGGGAAGGTACGCTCTGGCCTGCGAGAAGGTGGTAGGGCCAGTTCTTGCTGAGGACATAGTGTTTGGACTAGAAAACTTACAGAATTAAGTGTTAGGAAACACAAATCACAGTTCCAGCTTAGCTCTGACTTTAGACTTTAAGAAAATTCTTTAAATCCACTGAATACCATTTTTTATCACTTGGAAAATGAGAGCATTGGACTTATTATTAATTCTCAAATTTCTTTTAGCTTCACAACTTATTCTTCAAAGGAAATGTATATAAGTGTAAGATGGAGTCAAAGGTAGTTTGAAAGGGGTAAGTCTAGCCTCATGCACCTCGGGCTCTTCCCCCAGGTGTGCCCCTCCTTAGTGCCCTACAAGGGCCCAGAGGCCCCTTAAAATCTCTCCATTTTTTTTGGAATTCTTTGTTCTTTTTGCTGTTCTGATGGGTGTTTTCTGTTACCTTATCTTCTAAATCGCTGATTTGATCCTCTGCTGCATCCTATCTACTATTGATTCTCTCTAATGCTTTCTTCATTTCAGTTATTGTATCCTTTATTTCTGACTACTTCTTTTTAATGTTTTCCATCCCATTTTTGTGTTTCCGATCTCTTTGTTGAAGTTCTCTCAGAGATCATTGAGCATCCTTATAACCAGTGTTCAGAACTCTACATCTGATAGATTGCCTGCCTCCATTTTGCTTAGCTCTTTCTTTGGAGCTTTGCTCAGTTCTATAATTTGGGACATATGAGGGCTGTCTGGAAAAAAATCCAACCATTTTCAAGATAAAATGAAAATAGTTTGCAGCTGGATACTTTCTGGACAGCTCTCATATTTCTTTATCTTTCCATTTGGCTGCCTCTCTGTGCTTGTTTCTGTGTTCAGCAGACTCTTCGTTAACCTGAACCCAAGCAACCAGCAAAATGTTTGCTTGAGAGCGCCCGTTGCTTGAGTTCTGGTTAATGGAGTGTCTACTTACATTTATCCAGCATCTACTAGTGCTGGTTAACTGACAGTCTATTGTATTAGGTAAAGTTGCTATGCTTCCTAGTTTTAATAGAGTGGCCTTATGAGGTAAGTGTCCTGTGGGACCCAGTGGGGCAGTCTCCTTGGTTATCACAGCTGGATACTCTGATTGGGTCCCTTTTGTGGATTGTGTGTGCCCTTCTGTTGTAGTTGAGCCTTAGTTGCCATTTTCACATCAACGGGAGGGACTGACCCTCAGCCTTGTTCATAGTGAGGACTGGCCTTGATTATAGCAGAGGACCTGGGTGCAAGGGCTGACTCTACAGGGCTCTGGTGACTGTCCAGTCTGCCCTTTGTGTGTGTCATCCTTGAAGGCAGCCAGGTGATGCTCTGGCTTGGCCCAAATCTGGCCTCTGGGTTCACCAGTTCTGAGGCCTCCTGGAAGGGGACCTGCTGCAGGTCAAAGTCAGCCACAGCCTGTGCCCTATCCAAGGGTCACCTGATAGAGCCACACAGCAATATGAAGATGGGCTTGCATTGGGCTTGAAGGTACCTTGAGAGTTCAATCTGCCAACCGAGGCTGGCTAGTGCCAAGCTTGAGGCTGTTCGGCCAGAGGCATGGGACATACAGAAGTCAGGTGCTGCTTGTTTGGGTTTTGTGAACCTCTGAGAGATTTTTAGGAAAGTCTGCAGCATGAGCTAAGACAAATTATCTGTACGGAAAAGCCACTGAAAGCGGCTTGGGTGTGGCTAAAGTTTGGGTGGGGTATGATCTCAGGGAATCACAAGGGTGGGGTGGACAAAGGTGATAGCCAGTTTGGTGGACTCAGATACGGCATCTGCCTGGATGTACACACAGGGAGTGGGAGGGCTTACCAAAGAAACAATGGCTTCCACCAGCTACTCAGTCTGGGACAAGCTGCCCCTCCAGCCCTTGAACTGAAGCCAGACACTTCAGTTTCTCCCCATATGTCCCCAGTGCCTTTCAAGCTGCTGCCTCAGTGCTGGAGCCCAGAGAGAGTGAATGGCCAGCAAATATGTTTGTGCACGTGTCCTTTAAGAGGAGTACCTGGGACTGCTGCCCTCATCTCACTCAGTCACAATCTTCCTTGGTTTTCACAGCCAGAAGTTATGGGGACTTCTCACCCTGGGCTGGGGAGTCTGGTGTGAGGCTGGGACCCCTTGCTTCTCAGGTGGGAGGACCTCTGCAGCCAAGATAGCCCTCTCAGTTTTTAATGGTCATGCATGGGTGTGAGGTCACCCTGTTCTGAGTCTCTGCCCCTCCTCACCAGTCTCGAGGTGGCTTCTTCTGTAGGTCCTTAGTTGTAGGGCTTCAGTTCAGCTGGACTTCAGGCAATTCTCAGTGATGGTTGTTCTGCAGCTTAGTTCTAATTGATGTGGTCCTGAGAGGAGGTGAGCACAGTGTTTGCCTACACTGCCAGCTTACTAGAATTCTAAATGTGGCATGATTATTGCAGGAGAAATCATCTGCACTATCTCCTGCTTAGCTGTGGTAGATTGTCTCCAAATATGGGAGTCAAACACCCCTGTCTATGAACATGCATGCTCCTCCTGCCGTGGAGAGGTGGAATCAATTTCCTTTCCCTTCTGATCCAGCCTGGCCTTGACTTGCTTTGACCAGAGTGTGGCAAAAGTGACACTGGGCCAGTGATTGGCCTCACTCTTAAGATGTCTGTCAGCCTCTTGGCTCCAGCTGCTCTCTTATAGTCTAGGTGCCAGATACATAAGCTGAGGCTCCACCACTAAATGATGAAAAGTCAGAGGAGAGAGAATCTGGAGGATGACAGGCCATCTTGGGTGACCCAGCTCCAGCAGAGCTCCCAGCTGAATGCCACCACATGAATGATCTCAACCTCTACATCACAGAGCAGGAAAACTGCCCAATAAACTGAGCCAATCCACAAAATTGAGAGAAAAAAGTGAATTGTTGTTTTAGTCATTAGGTTTGTTATACAGCAACAAATTACTTAAACAGTGGTTCTCAGGCATTTAAAGTCAAAACAAATTTCTTGGGTTTCCCACAGAGAACTCAAAATCCTGAAGTTATTTTTTAATTGTTAAGCTATTTCATTACTACCTCTCATTTAATAATATAATTTATTGGCTTCACACTGGGTTCTCAGAGTCACACAGAAATAACGTGTATCATCAGTTGACCAGTGAAAGCCGTTTGTGGTCCAAGCACTCACTTTGAGGACTGACTTTTTAAAAGAGAGCCTAGGACTGGAAAGATCTAGTCATGTGGTTTTTCAACTTTATGATGACCACGTAAGCCTTGAAGTCATTGCCTTCTCTTACCTCAGATAAATAATGCAAGTTTCTTTTCCAGGGAAAGCAACTCAGAGTATAACACACAAATGGCTTTATTGTAAGGGTGGTTTAGCTTTTACATTTAAACATTTTCAGTGATTTATTGGCCATTTTGTTTTCTAAATGATCCTGTTTGGAGTGTGTCATCACAATGATCATAAAATGATCGAGTCAGAAATGAAGCAAATGAAAGCAGTGGTTGGCGGGCATTGCATGCCTGAGAACTTGTACTGAAAACCAGACACGGTTTGTTTTCCTCTTCTCCTTCGGCCTGGGGTTTTTCACCAGTGACCAGGCTAAAAGCCTGGTGCTGATGGTCAAGGGAAGCAATACAATGCCCCACGAGTAGCTTTTCCTAATGGAAGTGGTGTGATTTGTGTGACTGTAGCTCCTCATGACCCCTCCTGCCATCCCCCCAAACCCCAAGTTGTTGAGTTTTCAGAGCCCAGAACACAGGAGAATGTGTGTTGGGGCAGAAAGGTAGAGTTTAGAGTAATTGTCGTGCAAGATGATCATCATTTATTGACTTAACCTGAAAATAACTTTGCTGGTGGTAGTGGTCATGGTGGTATGTGTATATATATAATCCTAACCAAAACGTGTGGTATGATGCTTATGTAAGAAACATAAAACCATGAAGTTTTACACAAGGGAGGTCTGAGTAAGACAGAAAGAGGAAGGGGGGTTTATAAAAAGAAGAAGGGAGACAGATGGAGGGCAAACAGTTGGAAAGATATGGGTCCTCATTCACCTTTTCTGGGCCAAAGTGCCAGAGTAGAAAGATGTTCTAGAGAGTTGGGGGAAATGTCCTATGTAATTCATAAGAAAAAAACCAAACTTCTATTTATGACATTTTGCAGAGTTAAAAGTATCTATTTAAGAACAGAGTAAGTTCCTTTCTAGCCAGGCCTGTGTGTGGCTGAGCTCTGGGTTATGTAACTGTGGGGCAAGGAGCTACAAATGCAAGAAAGACAAGACGAGCTGAGCAGAGGCACTGAGCTGGGGAGGCGTCGAGGCCTGTGCGTGCAAAAGGAGGAGGAGGTACAAGACAGGAGAGGACTTTGAGCTGAGGGAGATGTGGAGGCGAAGGACGTAGAAGCAGGAAGAGAAGTGAGCAGACCATGAAGAAACAGAGTTGGAGGAAAGGCAAAATGGCAAACTATAGATATGGGCATGAGGACCTAGGTGAGCACGTCAAAAACCAAGGAACTTAAAAAACGTGGTTTCTCTTACTTTTATCATGCGACCTTTCAGTGTCTCCAAATGACATGTGAGTGGGTAACTGATAATCGAGAAAGGCAAGGAGGCCAAGGTCATGAGTTTTATATCTCTGTGGATCCCATGCCAACTCTAAACTCGATTCCATCCTTCCATTTTGGTTACCCATTCAATAATTCATGTCCCTGAACCCAAGTGGCATGGATGAAGAGTGTGACTGGTTTCTAGACGAATCAATTTATAACCAGGGCAGAGCACTTGAATAATTTTGTCAAACACATCCAGAGAGCATATTGCTGTTTCAATGTTATTTGTATCGTTCATTCATTATATCCTTGGTAGAGTGCTATAATTGTTTTTCTCTGACCTAGAGCTTTTGAATAGATTGACGAAGATATGAAGAGATCAATGGCTCCTTTCTTTATTAAATCTAAGTAACCTGTTGATATATATATATATATATATATTTTATATATATATATAATATATATATTATATAAAAATATGTTATATACAATATATATAAAATATATTATACACATAAGTGGAGGCCAAAAAGAAATGTCTGAATAATCTCCAAATGTATCTATTCAAAAGATCTGTATTTTCCTTTGTGTCTTTGCACAGATTAAATTTTTAAAATTGTAACAAGAATTTTATTTTAAACTTTTTATTTTGAGGTACTTACAGATTTACACACAGTTGTAAGAAATAATGCAGAGAAACCCAATGTACCCAGTTTTCCCCAATATTAACATCTTGCAAAACTATAGTATGACATGACAGCCTAGATGCTCACATTGATACAGTCAAGGTACAGAACATGTTCGTCACCACACAGATCCTTCCTGCTGCCCTTACAGAGCCCCTCCCCCAGCCTTCCATAGTGCGGATGAACCACAGCTTGTTTAACCACAGCTTGTACGGTTTGGACACCTGGTTGTTTCCAGGTTTGGGTTATTATTAATAAAGCTGCTATAAACACTCATGTACAGGTTTCCTTTTTGTGAACATAAGTTTTCATTTCTCTGGGATAAATGCCTAGGAGTATAATTTCTGGGTTGCATAGTAGTTGCTAGTTTAGTTTTTAAAGAAACTGCCAACCCGTTTTTCCAAAGTTCCAAACCGTTTGTTTTATATTCCCACCAGCAAAGGATGAGTGATCTAGTTTCTCTGTAGCCTCGCCAGAATTTGGCGTTGTCATTGTGTTTTGTTTTAGACATTCTGAGGTGTATGTAGGGCTATCTCACTGTGGATTTAATTTGCATTTCCTTAATGGCTAATGATGTTAACTACGTTTTCGTGCTTATGTGTGTGTGTGTGTGTGTGTGTGTGTATCTAAACTTCTATTTGTATCGGAGGGAAAGCATTTAATTGTTCTTTACTGTTTATTTCATATATTTTGTTCTCGTGTCACTAGCTTTCACAGAGGAAGCCCAGTAGAAATTTCTAGTACACTGGACAAGGAAAAGAAGTAGAGATGTTATTTTGAGCTGGATGTCATTCCTTGCTAAATGAAAAAAAAAATGTGTTTTATGTAAGCATCAGTGTAACACAGTATAACAATAATACAGATTATTGTTTTATATCTCCTCATAGGGCCTCTGCTTTTACCTCACATCATGTTAGGAGTTCTTGTAGTCGCCTTAAAGACGTCGTTATCTTTGGCAGAAGCATGGCAGCTTGGCTCAGGAAGCAGGCGGTAACAATGATATCAGTTCCTTTTTATTTATTTTTTTCTCCTCCGGAACACAATGTTACCTAGAATACACGAGAAGCTGGCAGCGGCCTCCATTTTCTTCCCCTGTATTCCTTTCACACCATCTGTTTGGGTGTGCTAGAATCCACTGGAATGTCTTTACAAGGTGTCAAAACTCCGGGAACTCCACTCTATTTGGCAGCAGAGAGAGAAAGAATAAAGTGATCACGGGAGTTGTATGGAAGAGAGAACCTGGGGGAGTGTCTGTCACAATTGCCAAAGAGACAATTTACAGCGTGAGAGAGTCCAGGGTTAGCGTCACTTCTCTCAGGAGCTGTTTCTGGTCGAGGTCTCAGGAATGGATGCCATGCCGGCTCCCTCTTTCCTCAATGAAGGGCATCATGGGATGTGGCAAACGGTTTCAGAACCATTCACGTGCCCATCTAGAATGCTCTCGAAGGGAAAAATGAATGCAGACTGAGGACTTGATGGCCTGAAAAATCATAAATTCATTTTTGCGGTGGGTTAGAAATGCAGTTAGTGTAAGCCATTCGAAAGGCAGAGTTTCCATTTTGTTTATTAAAAATATAGAAAAACGAAATAAGACAAAACCAATCCCTCTATCCCCAAAACTTGTTTATAAACTGTACCATGTGAAAATCCAACTTGGAAAGAATTCTAGTTTGACTTTAAACTGTTTGTTCACAAGCTCATGGAATAACCTGGCTCTTGGATTCATTAACTCTTATTTATAAACTTGAGGTTGTTTTGGAACAGGAAGCATAACATTTACTGAAAAGAACATTGAAATGTATTTGTCTTTTTAATTAAAAAAATACTAAGAAGTGAAGTCTGCAAAACACAAAATCTTAATATTGCAGTAGGATTTTCCCTCATTAAAAATATATATCAAACCATTGTCTGATTGAAACTAAACACAGTTAAACATATATAGATATAAATTATATAATTTACATTTATTATACTTAATCCAGGTACACATGCAAACACATTTGTATATATAAATTATGTATGAAATACTCATAGCTAAAATTTATGGGGCTATATTTGAAACTGTGACATCAGAGATAGGCTTAAAACACATTTAATTACATTACCAGCGTGTATAATCAGAGTTAGAGCTACTGATAGATTTTGCTGACAAGAATTATAAAAAGTAGAAGCTAATTCAGGATTGTCCTATTACAGATATTACAAGAGGAAGCAAGCCTAGAAAGTGGATTTACACTCTGATATTACCCACTTTTTGTGGGAGTTTTATTATTAAAAAAATAAAAGCACATTTCTTAAGCAATGTAGGCAAGTAAATTCTAGAATAAAACAATAGTCACAATTTTTTATAACTTTCTGTGACTTTCTTCTTATGTGAATAATTTAGCTGAAAACCATTGTAGGCCGTATTAAAATGCAAGAAATACATAATATGACATACACAATATATAACACACAATACCCTTACTTTCTTGTCTTTTGAGGGAAGCTTATAAAAATATGGTATTATTCAGTTGATACAGAAAAATGATAAAAGGTGTTTAGGGTAGAGTAATAAAAAGACCACTTTCCCCTTCAAATGCGACAGGGCTCTGTGGCCAATGCTTTTCAGACCCTAAAATATCCACATTCACATTTCCTTCAAGCAATGCACTGAAAAGATGGGAGGACACTTTTTTAAGTCACAGAGACTTTAAGCATCTTTTTAAAAAGTTTCTTTTCTTTACAGTTTGGAACTGTCTTCTGATGAAAATTGGTGTTTTTTAGCAGCCACAGCAAAAAAAAAAAAAAAAGGAAAAAAGTGATCTTTGTCTAGAAGTCTTTAAGATTCCTCTGAATCAAACAACCTTGCTAAAATACATGTACTTTTGGGGTTGCACGATCATGTTGAAAAAAAGGAAATGGGTTCACGTGGTGCTTGAAATGGTATTTGGTAAATTAGCATCATTGCCACCGACTAATAGAAATGCTTTGTCGGCAGCTTTGAAAAATGTCCCAAACCACGTTGGTATTCTGCGTGACAGACATTAAAATGCTGATTCACCTATATGCATTTGTATCTTTGAAATTCTCGCCTTACAGGATATTACCACAGTCCTTCTATAACTAGGGTTTCTGGGGATGTCAGGATGTAAGACAGAGTATGGAAAAAACCTGTGACTGATCCCCGTGTGTGTCCCATAGGTCTTGTGTTCAGTCAGGAAGGCCCTGTGTCAGAAAACGTGTGGGGATTATGGACAGCCCACGTGAGGGTAGTCCATTTTTCATGTTAATTAGCTGTTTTCCCTGGCTCAGGGAAATTCCCCTGACGATTGATGACCTTGTCGAATCCTGGCAGGTCAGCTAACCAGTCAGACCTTATAAACTAGCTGGTAGATTTTGGCTCCCAAGTCCCCTCAGCCTGAGTTTCTCGAGTTGAGGTTGGGGTTAGGCTTGCTACAGGAGGCTGCAGTTTGGAATATAATCTGGCTTTGGTGTGACTGTCAAGGTTAAACCCTCAAGAACACTTGAAAACCTGTACCAGGAAACGGGGAAAGTGTTTGAGTTCAGAATCAACGGTGGCAGTGCAGCAGGACGGCTTTGAACGTGGTGGGGAACTCCGAGAGCCGATGAGTAAGGGAAGTCTCTCCACCTGTAAGAGGGCCTGCATTCCCCCGTCTCCTCTTTGCAACCGCTGGGGTCTATTTGTAAGTGATTAGTCAGAGGTGGATAATATCATCAAGTCCATTAACATATTGTAAACAGATCAGGTGGACAGAAGGAGCGAGAACAGATGGCCAGAGATCCCTTCCAAGCCTAACTCCAGAGCCTGGTTGTCCAGGAGGGGCCCCGAGAAAATGTTGTGAGGCTGACGCAGGCTGAACATGACTCATTCATTCATTCATTCATTCATTCCATCATTTATGGAGTGAGTGCGCTCTCACTCTGGGCCACACCCTCGTCCAGGCTTTACTGATCAACAGTGATAGCAGATAAAAGCCTCTGGCTTCACTGAAGCTTTCACTCTAAAATCCAAGTCCATCATTATAACACCTGCTAATCAGAAATCGTCCTACAATTACTTAAACGTTTACTAATCAGAAAAATGGTGGCTCAAAACAGCAAAACATTTATTTAAATATATGTCAGAACAATATTGCTACATCTGTGACGAGAAAAAGGAAGATTTAAAAGTAAAGTTTGGCTTTCGGCCGTCGTGAAGGAGCTGACAGACACACATCCAGGTTGCATGGAAGAAACTCTTTTTAATAAATAAATTAAAAGGTGACTTTCAATAACTTTACCACCAACCTCTTAACTAAGTTACAATCTCTGTTTTTCTAAATATGGATGTTAAAAATTCTTTTGAAGGCGACATTCTTTTAAGTGAGAATCTCACGACTTGGTCAAAACTATATACAGTTATTGCATATTTAAATGATACGATGTTGATTTCTGGAGCAATTATTTTAAGTGGAAAAAGGGCAAATGAAATCAAAAACAAGTTTATAAATAGCACAGAGATATTATTAGAGCTTTACTGCTTTTCTGCTCATAATTTTTTTTTTTATTTTAAAATAAAGGAATAGAACTATTTAAAGGTCAAACTACCTCCGATAAAAAGTGGACCCATACTCACAAGGTAGATAAAGCAAAGCAGGGAGTTGAGGGCCTTCGACTTGCTATCACGTGGCGAAACGTGTGCGTTTCGTCCAGTGCGACGCTAATGAACGGGTTTGGCTCACTCGGACGCTTCTCCCTCCACTAACCTCGTCGGCTTCTCAGAAAGTCCCTTTGGCGAGCCGCTCTGCCCCAGGTCGCACGGAGCGTGCCCCTGATGCGCTTACGGTGCCCACCACCGGGCAGCTGCTGCCAATGCCAGCTTGCTTCTCTCGTGGAGAATACAGGTCACCTTCCTCTTTCCTTGCTGAATTTGAGGCCATTTCATAAAATAATAAAAGAATGAATGAAAAATGAGTGAAGAATGACTATGGACCAAGACTTGCTCAATATCCTTATAAGTGTTCCACTCAGGTGCCCACCCAGCCAACTTTCATTCATTCGACGGTGACGGAGGCCTGCCCCTAAGTGTCCACAGTGGCACAGGTGGGGAAGGTGCAGGGACGCGGGGAGCTGAGAGAAGGCCCATCTGGGGATGACAGGGTGGGTGGTAAGGAGACGCTTTGCAAAGAAGCTAACGTTCAAGGCATTTGGAAAGTGCGAGCAATTTACAGAGGACACGTGGCCTGCCAGGCAGCGGGAGCACTGCGGGCAGAGACAGCGAGGCAGAACGTGGTCTGAGGGGGTCCCAGGCATTTCTGGGGCGTTTTGTTCATTTGTGTGGATTCAGATGTTCTGGTCTAATGCTTACTCTGCCTGAAGAACGTTTTCTTCTCTTCCTTTTTGTTTTTAAACATCCACAGAGTGCAGGTTTGCTGGCGATGAATTCTCTCAGCTTCAGTCTGTGTGAAAAAATATCTTGTTTCATCTTTCCTTTTTGGAAAATATTTTTGGGGAATTGATTTTCTTTTTCTCATTTAGTACTTTAACTAGGTTGCTCCATTGCCTCCTGGCTTGTATAGATTTTCACAGGAAAATTCTTATTTGTGTTCCTGTGTACATCAAGTGTCCCTTTTATTTGCTTTTAAGATTTTCTTTTTAGGCCTGGTTTTCTGCAGTCTATTTATTTACTTACTGTTTTGTGTTTGTGTTTTGGATGAGCCTCGGGGTTGTTTTCTTTATGTTTCTTCTTTTTGGGTTGATTAAGCTTCTTGGATTTCTGGGTTTCTAGTTTTCATCAGATTTGAAAAAGTTTGGGCCATTGCTTCTTCTAATAGTTTCTATCCCTTCCCTCTCTTTTCCTGGAGCTCCAGGTGGATTGGACCTCTGATGACTGGCTGTAGGACAATGCTTTGTTCATTTTTTCCAGCCTTTTGTCTCTTGGTGCTTCATTTTGGATAGTTTCTCTGGCTATGATTTCAATTCCCTGATAATCTCTTCAACACTTTTCCAATCAAAGGCATTAAAATGTTTTTTTTTCCCCTCTGATATTGTAGTTTTCATCTCTAGGTTTCACTTCATTATTTTTGTTTCTTTCATTCCTCTCTTATCATGTTCATGTTTTCTTACATCTTTTTGAACGTATGGAGCAAATTTGTGATATCTGCTTTAACATGCTGGTCTCGTAATGACATCATCTCTGTCATTTCTTGCTCTGTTTCTGCTGGCTAATTTTTCTCCTGGATATGGATCCTATTTCCTTACTTCTTTGCATGCCTGATAATTTTTGATTGGACAATAGACAGGCATTTTATACTGTTGCTTTCTAAATATTACTGCATTTCTTTAAATGTGTTGGAGTTGGCTCTGTTACACAGATAAATTACTTGAAATCTGTTCGATCCTTTCAAGGATTATTTTTAAGATTTGTTAGGTCACTTCCAAATCTGCCTTTAGTCTAGGGTTAATTTAGCTCCATTACTAGGGTAACGCCTTTCTGAAGACTCTACCTGATGTCCTATGTGTTATTTAGTCTGTCTATTCTGATTATGGAAACACAAACGATTCCTGGCTCTGGGTGAGCTTCAGGAACTGTGCAATCTACTGCTTTCTAGTGTTTCTTGCACTGACCTCCATTCGTTTCCTCTCATGCATGCACAGCCACGGGGACTACTCTACGGATTCCTGCCTCTCTCTCGCCCCTTCTCTCTCTCTCTCTCTCTTTTGGTCTCCCTGAACTCCAACCTTAGTCACCCCCATTCCAGTGAGAATGCCAAGCTTCCTTTCTGTCCTATCTAATGGAAACTGTCCCCGGGCAATCAGCTAGGGCAATTGTAGGGCTCTCTTAGTTTGTTTCCTTTCATGTGTTGCCTGTTATTCAACGTCTGAAAACAATTAGTATATATATATTTTTTCTTGTTTTCTAATTTTTCTAAGGCAGGAGGATAAATCTAGTGTCTCTTATTCCACGTGGATAGAAACATTGTGTTTCTTAAGAAATATTTCTTTGGAAAAGTTCAAACCTCCATGTGAGTAGACAGAATGATAAGATCGATCCTGACGTGCCCATCACCCAGCCCCCACAATTCTCATCTCACACCCAGGCCTCTTCCATCTCTGTGCCCTCCTTCTTCTCATGGATGAGAGCTTATTGGGATTTACTTAAAGCAAATCCCATACATGTTATAACTTCATTCATAAATATTTCAGATAACTTTTCTAAAAGGTAAGGTCTCTTTTATAAAGTCTAATTACACCAATGGTATCGTGCTTATAAAAGCTAATAATACTTCCTTAATAACATCACTTACTCAGACAATGTAAAAGTCCATGTTTTCCTAGACGGGGAGTAGGAGGGTTCTTGAGTGAAATAGTCCCAGTGAATGACATCCTAAGGTGTGGTCTTATCTGAACTTGAATTTGCCTTTCGACTTCTAAAGCCCCTTCTGCTCAAATTTACCCTTCGACCAGCGACTGAACACCCAGCAGCCCTCTTGCCCCCCATCAACCACTAGGGCGCCCTTCTGCTCGCCGCACTTCCCAACTTTATGGAAACGCCGTCTCCTCCTCCCGAGCCTTCTGAAGGCAGGTCCAAGTGCGTGCCTGGGAGCTGCACATTGTTAAAGACAAAGGGAGCCCCTTAAAGTCCCTTGGAGCTCTGACCGATGCGAACAGAAAGCGGTAGGCAGTCTTAGAAACAAATGGGGTGTTCCCCCAAGGCCGCGATCTGAGGAACTGAAGAGATTGCAGCCTCCTCTCTGGGGCTGTGCTGTCGCTGCTGTGGTTTGCCTGCAATTGTGATACTTGATTTACTGTGAAATTTCAAATTACTTAAAAGAGGTCATGAGAACTTTATGTCTGTTAAAAATGGTCCTGGGTTGGAAAATTTGGAGCAACATTGGTTGATATCGAGCCTCAGCTGCCGTCTCTAAGGTAGTTACCAAGACCGGCCTTCTAAGTGTGATTTCAGGGGAACAGAAATCGTTCCAGCTTCTCCCCACCCACTCTGCCCCCGCAAACTTCCTTATGATTCTTGGTGCTTGGTCTGCATTTTGGGAAAAAAGACCACAGCTAAAGAGAAATGATTTTAAAAACAGCTTTCTTGACTTGTGTAGCGGGTCACCGCTGACTGTACCGTGCAGTTCACCCACTGAAAGGGACACAGTTCGGTGTTAGGTATATTCGCAGGCGTGTGCCATTGTCACACCAGTAAGTTCTGTAACTTTTCATCGTCCCCAAGAAACCTTGTGTCAGCTAGGAGTCACCCTCCCATGTCCCTCCAACCCTCCCAGGCCTAGGCAGTCATTCACCTGCCTTCCGTCTCCATAGGGTTGTCTGCTCTGGACACTTCGTATAAATGAAATAATGGGATGGGTTTGTGACTGGAAAGAGAGAAACGTGGAGTGATTTAAATTCATGTTACTATGAGGAAAAGATGACTTTCTATCTCTTTTAACAGGTTTTTGACAGAGGGGAGAACAGACCTTTTTGGTAGCTGATGAGACAAGGCGAAGCAGAGGGAGAAGACAGGGGTGGGTGGTCCTCGGTGCCCGGTTTGGGCTGGGGCAGGCCCTGGCTGTCAGCACCGCATGTCACAGCCTCCGGAGGACAATAAGTCACGTGTTGGCAGAAAGAGAGAAGGACTGGCTGAAGTGACCCCGTGTATAGACACAGGTCAGCCCTGGTTCCTGTCTGTCATGTTCATAAATGCTGGAAATGAGACTGATAATTAGGCTTCCTTAACTGACAGCTCACCTTGATTTCTCACGGAGCTGCTCGCAGGCCGCCGTGCCTCGTGCCTCCGCCGCGCCTTGCCACGCAGAGCGCTAGCACAACGTTGCAAGGCTGTCCGCCCGATCGGGCCAGGGAACGGGGCACCAGGCTGTCATTTTCATCACGAGGAAATAGGTCTTTTGGTGTAATTTTCCTCCAGTAATTAGTCTCTCTGTGATTCTTAGACTTTGTGTCATGTTGTGAATGCAACATGTTCGACAGCATTCCTGCCGAGGAAATATCTTCTCTGATTGGTAAGCAAATACCATCTTTCATTAAAAACATCAGAAAAATTTCATCTGAAACTTCTCAGCAGACAGGGGGAGGAAAACTCCTAATGGCCACAAAAAGCTCACTTATGCCAGAGTCTGCGTGACAGTGGCTCATGGTGGAGGCGAGAAGAGGCCTCACTAGCCATTCCGACAGCCCGTGGCCTGGAGGTCTGCTCTCACGTGCGTGAGGGCGTCTTACGAGAGTATGAGGCGATTCCTTCCTGGTCACCAACTGGTGTTCCTGAACTATGAAAGGAACGCTTGTGACCCATGGGAAATGTGTCAAATTAAAACGCTTTCCTAAGCCAGTGTCGTTAAGTCAGGTTTTTCTGCTCTACGCGTCCGTGTTTCCCTTGTGCATTTTCCTGTGTGGGTGCATGCCCCTTCCTGAACGATCTCAAGGCCTTTGTAGAATGAACTAGTGAAAAAATAATAACTTCTTTCTCTTTGGTGGATGAAATAAAGTTGTCATTTTTGTTTTTCTAGAAGAGAGATTATGTTTGAAAGAATAGTTGATTCTGAAAATCTCTGGGCAAGAAAGCCATAAACTCCCTTTGCTGTGAATGAAGTTGTGGTTGGATTAAGGTTGGGCCATGATGGGGATGTGAAGGACTGTAATTCCCCAGCACTGCTGGTGGGAGTGTACCGTGGCGTGACTGCTTGGAACACTTTTTGGCAGTATCTTAAAACGTTGTTGAGTATACGCCTCCCCCATGACCCATTCTACTCATCTATATAATATATATACATGTATGTGTATGTGTGTATGTGTGTATACACACACATACAGATATATGGATATATATGTATGTATGTATACATATACATACGTATGCATGTGTATGTATATATACATGTATATGTATATATACACACACATACACAAGAGAAACACGTGTATGTGTATAAAAATGTTTTTAGTATCTTTCTCACAATAGCCAAATACTGGAAGCAACCCAAATATTCATCAATAGGAGAGTAGATGAAAAATTGTGGTATTCATACAGTAGAATACTACATAGCAATGAGAGAAACTACTGAGACACACAACAATTCAGATGAATGTGACATTTTTTGAGTGAAAAAAGCTAGAAACAAATGAGTTTATAATGGATGGTTCAGTTCAGGAGATCATGAATGGGCAAAAGTAATCAATGGTGGTGGAGGTCAGAGTGGTGTCCATTTCAGTGGGGAGGGCTGTTTTAACTGAGACATGGCATGTAGGAACTTCGTGGGGTGGGGGCTACCATTATTCTGTATCTTGATTTGTATGGTAGTTACACAGGTGTATTCATAAGTAAAAATTTATTAGTCTGTACCCTAATGATTAGTAAAATTTACTGTAAGTATGCATGTAGCCTCAATATAAAAGTCGATATTAAAAAGTTTGGGCTATCAGATCTGAGAGATGGTTCACCGGTGAGATTGTCCTATTCGGTTTGGTTCTTTTGTCCGTGCAATCCAGCCACACGGGTCACTGCTGACTCTCCTCTTCCGTTAGGATTGTATCGAGTTCATCTCACAGAGAAAGCAACGACCTACACAACACCTAATCCAGCCGGCCTCCCATAGACTGTATTCGAAGTTCTGTTGGATGTTACTACCTTTGAAATAGAGTAACTATACAGAAAAATAGATTTGCTACTCTTTTTCTCTGTAGGTTGCTTTAAAAGTTAATTTTGAATTTGACCTTATTGACCATTTCTTTCTACTTTCGTTACATTTCAAGATATATGGAGGATGAGTTCCATGTGTCTGTTAGACCTGTGGGCAGGGGCTTTAGGGTGAAGTTGTACACTTGGGTGAGATATCCGATAGAGAGACACGCATGTCGTCTGTGCTGGCGTGACAGCAGAAGTCAGAAGAGTGTGGTGAGTGAGGGGAGGAGGGCCATGCGCCTAAGGGAGTGGGGGAGCCAGGAAGCCCCGGAGGGAGGCCGGCCCTCCTTTGCAGGGAACTGGATTCCTGGTAGACATTTCTAAAGGTTCTGTTCTAGGTTTTCACCTTGCTCTCTCTGTATGTTGTTCTCTCTTCAGAGAGCTCATTTGTTTTAATGATGTCAGTTTTCCGCTAATATTGTCCACATCCACACCTCCCATCTGCCTGCAATGGCAGATTCCAGCCCTAGACTTCTTCAGTCACTCAATCTGCACATTGACAGGTACAACAAAGCACGTTTGGAGGGTGATAGGGTCAGGGAGTAAGATGTTTGCAAACCAGAAGGAACATCTAATGGAAACCTAGAGACTGGAGATGAAAGAAAAGAAGATCCTAGAAAAACGTGGACGGGCTTAACTTTGGGGAGGTGAAAAGGAGGAGGAGTGATCAATATGGAGACGTTTGAAGTAGAAACGTGCTTGCCTGTTTGCACACTTTTTCACTGAGCTCTGCCTTAAATAATGCTAGCACTTAGCATTTGCATTGTTACACACTTACGTGTGTCATGTCATTTAATCCTCGCAACAACCCTAAGAGGAGGATGCTGTTAGTAACTTACCTTTCTAGATAGGTTAGAATGGTTAAATGATTTATCTAAGATCTCACAGTTAAGTCGTGCTGGACCAGGGTATGAATCCAGTTTGCTTGCCTTCAGAGTTTGCAACCATTAGGCCTCAGTACCTCTGTTTGCGCATGTACACACACACACACACACACACACACACACACACACCCTGTTAACATGCCTCCTTGGTACTTCCCCACTTCCTGCATAAACTCTACCTACCTCCATGATCTCAGGATGCCTTGTTTTCTGCTCAGTCTTGCAGCTGAAAAGACCATTCCAGAAAGAAGGCTGCACGTGGCTAAGCAGGCGGAGATGGGAACGGGCCCCTGTCTAAGTTGTCTTGAGTGCAGTATAAAGAAGGAGAATCAAAGATGGGGTATGTAAGTTGTGGCTGTGGCTTGGATGGCCTTGAATTCAAGTGTGAGGAGGTGAATGTAATTTAGTTGGCAGTGCAGAGCCGCTGAGCAGGGTTTGGATGAGAGCTGAGCCTTAGGAAGATGAACCTGACAGCTGGTGTGGGGTGGATCGGAGTGGGCAGAGGGCGAAGGTGAGAGGCCAGCAGTCCAGGTGAGGCATCAGGCCTGGCAGGGTGAATACAGTGAGAGCAGGAAAGAGAGGGGGAAGCTACAAGAGAAATAGCATTTCCCAGAGGTCCTGGCAGGGAATGCTCAATCCAGCTTCCAAGGGAGCTGGTAGAAAAGAATATCATCTTCATTTAGCACTTAATCAAATCGGGCTTCCCTAGCTGAGTTTTCAAAAGCCATTTGTAAATTGGTGGCAACCCTCTTTATCTATCTTTCCTTCTTACTACGCCCTGATGGTCAGCCTTCACTATGGGTGGGCCCATCTTGCTGTTCCACAGACAGGCTGTGATGGGTGGATTTTAGATTCTCTCCCTGACTCCTAATGCCCTTTGTTGGCTCCATCTATGCAAGATAAAATTTAGGTTACATCAAAACCCCATTTCCATAACTGTTGCACTGATTACACCTGATTACCCCTAAGCTTATTCATTCCCTTCTCTTCTGCAGTCCCCACGTCCATCAAGGCAGCTCCATGGGGTTCCTCTGGCCCACGCCTTCTCGAGCTCCTTAGAGAACATTGGTGGGTAGCATGTCCTGTGTTTCTTCTGTCCATTCCACCAGGCCTTGCCTGGCCTAGAGGACATGACAAGCCTTCAGACTCATGGCCTGTTTGAGGTTTACTTATTGAGAAACTGGCTTCCACATGGAGTTTCAACACACCCCAGTTAGTTTTGTCTTAAAGCTCAGTTTTTACTCAAATGCCTTATTGCTGAGAGGGGGCATGGTGAGAGGTAAGGAGAGGTGATTGGTAGGCTGACTAGATGCACCATTTTAAACGGGACAGAAAACAATGATACTGTTTCACTTCAAACGATATGCAGTGTCAGCCTAGTCTCACTGGGCTAAATTCAAGGTGTCAATAGGCTGACCATATGTACCATTTGAAACAGGACAGTACCATTGTTTTCTGTTCCATCTAAAATGGGACATCTGGTCAGCCTAGTGGAGATGTGGTGGTGTGGGGGAGGGCAGATCTGTAAGGAGATTTGCTGTGAATTGTGGGTGTCCTTTGCAGTACTCTGCTTTCTCTTGCTCCTGCAAACTTGGGACCACAGGGCTCCTAGTTGACTAAACATCCTCTTGACTGGCTTTGGGAGAAGAGTGGGCTGAGGTCTACTGTGTAAGAGCAATAGCAGTGAATGCCCAGGGCAAAAGCAGAAGGATAGAATTTGCATGAATCCCATGGCCAAGGCACTGATGGTAACTAAGAAAATCTACCATCCTTAAAGGAAATGGAATGCTCATTCCAGAGCTCCATGACTGGCTACATCGACATCTCCACTTAGGTCTGTTTCCCATTGTGCACAAAATAGGTGCTAACTTAGTGCTTCTTATGGATAGCCCATGTTGCCACTTACTTAGCAAGCACTTCCATAGGGCCTACTACACATTTTAAAATGTCATCTTTTTAAGCTGGCCAACAACCCCAGGTGGACACTATTATTATTGATCTCCCTATTCTAATATGGGATAACTGGAGCATGGAAGAGTTAAATTGCCCAGGGTCAGGTGGCCAGAGGGTAGAGGAGCAGGATTTAATTAAATCCAGGTGTTCTGGCTCCATGATCTCTACTCTTGACCACCACTCCCTGTTGTCTTCACCATTACTTGTGTGGAGTATATTTTAGCTACTTGGGGACAGGATAATGTTGAGGTCCTTGGGTATGGAGGGAAGTCAGGGAAACAGGTGATGAAAAGATGGCAGCAGGAGGGGATTGAGGGTCAAGACATCTGGTCTCCTTTCATGATTTATCCAAGTCCTGGCCGTGTGTTAGAATCACACTTTCCCACTTTTAATTGAGGAATCCTCAGAGCTAACCCCACGATATTAAGAGCAGCAATGAGATGTTATTGTCCTTGGTAGTTCATCATCCACGCACACTGACAGGAAGGAACAGATGCTGCATGAAGATCACGCTGTCATGGAAGTTGTGAGACAATTTGGGCTTGATAGATGCCACTCAGTCACGGCTGCTCCGGGCAGACAACCGGGGACCTGGCAGGCACAGGGGGGGTCTTCTATTGGTTGCCTCTTCAATTTTGATGACTTGAGCATTCCAGGAATTTAGCCACCTAGGAGGAGAGCTTTTCAGCAGTGATGCTATGTTTGGGATAATGTTTGGAGACGTTTTTGTCACAATGAATGCCACAGGTCTGGACGCACAGCAACATTATCTATTAATATGATGAAACTCTTCACAGGTTAGCCTTTTCTGTTTTTCTTGGAGGTGAAGAGCTGTTGGTTTGATGAAGACACCTTTCAACTGCCTCTATTCTCTCTAAGGCGGGCCGGAGGGAGTCATTTTGTGAGGCACTGCCTTCCTGGTGGGGCAGAGCGCACGGAGCCCTTCACGGAGCGTCTTCACATTTTGGGAGTTTAGTGTTGATGTATTCATTGGAAAAGACTGCGGCTTCCTTTTCCATATAACTTGAAGGCTGTGTGAGGTACTCTCTGTTCGTACTTTCTACCCAACTAGGCTGACAAAGTATCTTTTGTTCCTCTTGTTAGAGTTCTGACCCTTTGGATTATGACATCACAGCTTTGGGACTCCCCTCCTTTAAAATGAGTCTCAGTTGACAGCCTGTGGGGTATGTGTGTGTGTTTGTGTGTGGTATATAACATGTAAGCTGTTGCTACATTACTATCACGATGACTTAACAGCCCTAAGGAGAAATCATGAAAATAGAATGCTATCAAATTATATTGAAAACATTTGTGAGTTATATACACAGCTGACTTGTGATATAATAGGGGTTATCCTAGGACTCAGGGCAGGACAGAGTTGAGAACAACCCCTGGGCGAGGAAAGACAGTGTATCTGTACGAAAATGGGCTTACTTGAAAAGGAAGACTTTTCACAGTGGCATTTTGCACTGTGACTTGAAATAGAGTAGCCCCCCACCGAAAAGTGGTGTTACTTTTCGCGATTTTGGTTACCTGTGGTCAATGGCAATCCAAAAATATTAAATGAAAAATTCCAGACCGAAACAGTCCTGAAGTTTCAAATTGCATGCTGTTCTGAACAGGGTGATGAAATCCCGCGTGGTCCGGCACGTGACTCACCCCTTTCTTGGTCCTGCGTCTCCATGCTGTTGACGCTCCTCACCTGTTTGTAGCCATCCTGGTTTTCAGATCAGTTGTCACAGTTTCGCAGTCCCTGTGTTCAAGATTTTGTTATTTTACAGCGACCCTAAAGCGTAAGAGTAGTGGTGCTAGAAATTTGGACGCGCCACACAGAAGCTGTGAAATCCTTGTTATGTATGGCGGACAATGATAATCCTGATGTTAGGCCACAATGCCTACATCATTCACCTCACTTCTCTTCAACGTAAGCATTTTGTCACCTCACGTCATCACAAATAGAAGGGTGAGAGCTGCACAATGAGGTATTTTGGGAGAGAGACCACATTCTTTTATTATAGTATATTCTAATTGTTCTATTCTTAGTTGTTGTTAATCTCTTATTGTGCCTAATTTACAAATTAAACTTTATCATAGGTTTGTAGGTGTAGGACAAAACACACTATAGAGAGGGTTCAATACTACCCACGGTTTCAGGCATCCACTGGGGGTCCTGCAATGTGTCCCCAGAGGATAAGGGGGAAGGAGACATGAGGAAAAAGTGAGAGAATAAAAAAGGCACTGTCATATCTACATGCCCCTTGGAAGATTTGATGTTTGTTAACACTATATAAAATCTCATTTCGGGTGTGTGATGGGACACGGATTCTATCTGTACAGACGCGATACCTTCCTTATTAAGGGTGTGATGATCTTACCTTGGTTTATTTGCCTGGTAAAAATGTTTTCAATGAACATAAATGAATTTAAGTTTTTGTTAAGACAAAACCACAACACCTAGGAGAATCTCGGTGCCAACAAGGAGCTTGATGACTGTCAGCCACCTGAACACATCTCTTTCAGGATGTGCTTGCTCCCCACCTCCTCCCAGGTAGACCCCACCTGGGAAGCCAGCTGCCCTGCCCTCACCTCCCGGCCCCGCCCCCAGCCTGGGGGCTAGCTGAGCTCAGTCAGGAGGAATTTGAATTCGTCATGGGGGTGCTTCCCCTCAGATCTTCTGCTTCTGGGCTGACTCACAAATTCAGGAACTGTGTTTCCAGTTACGGTGGCTGGCTCTCTATGCTGTGCCACAGGGCTACCTGCCTTCTCCAGGCCTTCCTCACCTTTTCCATGTTCTCTCCTTCAGCACGTGTTGCATTCCCCACCTCCTCGGGGCCATGCGTTCACGCTGAGACTAGAGCTGGGCCAGGATCTGCACACTTTCCGACTGGCGCTTGTTAGATTTCTTATGTACATCTCAGTAGCCCGTAACGCTGTTTTCAGCTGTGCCTCTAACTTACTAGATCAGACTTTCTGGAACTGGATGCGGGAATGCGCACTGCTTACAAGCACCTGGTGAGACCTGCAGGTGTACTTGAGTGGACCTCAGCATCGCCTGGGGGTGGGGCCGATTACAGCGGAGACTCCTGGGCCCCACCCCCAGAATCTGATTCAGCAGATCTGTGTGTGGCCTGTGAATCTGCATTTCTAACAAGTTTCCAAGTGCTAATGCTGATGCTGGTCTGGGGCCCATCTTTTGAGAATCACCAGGCTACATTATTACTTGTCTTCACACGGGCTGCCTGCCAGAAGTTTCTCCCAGTAGCCACAGCTGGGCTTTTCTACCCTGCTTCACCCAGGAGGCTGGACCTTTTGTGCCTGTTATGTAATGAGGTATTAATATATCCGGCTCTGCATGTCCTGTTTTTACTTGTAATCAGATCCTGGGCTTCAGAATAAAATTAGGAGATGGGTTCCAGGATTCTAGGAACTGAGGGGTTAATCAGGGGTGGCTACAGGAGCACATTAAAAAAACAAAACAAAACCGGATTCAGGTGTCTCTGGCTTTCACTCCACCCAAGTGGAAGAAGAAGTGAAGAAGACTGCCTTGTTTTGAGGACAGGGTTTCAACCTCAACGTCAGGCTGCTCGAGAACACGGAACCCAGACCTTTGTTTCTGTCGCTCTCCGTCCCAGCGCAGAGCCTTACGTATGAGTAGGTATGGCCCTGGGTGTCCAGGGTTCCGGTTGCTCTCCCACGACACATTTTAGTTCAGCCAGGGTCCCAGTCCTGGTGAAAGCTTATGGGGGCCACGTCTCTTCACTTCCTGTCCAGCCTTACTCAATGGAGTTGTTTGAATTAAACTTGATGCTTGCCCTTATGAAAGAAACCTCATTTGTCAGGGTGCTGAAGGACTTAATTTTTTTGTTTTTAACCATGGTGCAATTCACATAACATAAAATTGACTGTCTTAACCATTTTTAAATGACACGGTTCGGTGACATTAAGCACATTCACATTTTTGTGTCACCATCACCACCATCCATCTCTAGTACTCTTTATTTTTTTTGCAAAACTGAAACTCCATGCTCATTATATTAATACAGTAAGTCCTCATTGCCCTCTCTCCCAGCGCCTGGCCACCACCCTTTCTGACTACGTTGGGTGCCTCACATAAATGGAATCATACAGTTTTTGTCCTTTCGTGCCTGGCTTATTTCACTTTGCATGATGTCTTCCGGGTTCATCCCTGTTGGAGCATGTGTCAGAACCTCCCTGTTTTTTAAAGTTGAATAATATTCTGTTGTATGTATGTTCCACATTGTTTACCCATTCATCTGTTGGGGGACACTTGGATTGCTCCCACCTTTGACTATTGTGAATAATGCTGCCGTGAACGGGGGTGAACAAATATCTGTTTAGGTCACTGCTTTCAATTCTTTTGGATACATACCTAGAAACAGAATAACTAGATCATAGAGTAATTCTATGTTTAATTTTTTAAGGAAACTCCTTACTGTTTTCTATAGCAATGGCATTATTTATGTTCTCACCAATAGCGCACAAGGGTTCCGAGAGAAGTTTATGTTGCAGTTGCTTCTTTGTGCTGACCTGACTTCAGTGGGCTTCTGGTATAGTCCCCTGTGCTGGAGTAGGCGGAAGAGCTAAACTGTCTGGGTCCTGGCAGAAAACAGATGGCACATGTAAGCAGCAATTGGAGAGTTTCATAAAGGGTAATTCAACATCGGTAATAATAAGGTTAAGGTAACCAGCCGAAGACGGTGACAATCCTAGGGCCCAGTAATGGTGAGAAACTGCTACCACCTCTAGACCTGAGGGGTGGTTGGTCCTGGAACCCAGTGAACGTGATAGGCATGGGCAAAGGACCACTCTACAAGAGTGTGGCTTTACATAGTGGGGTGTAGCCACTGTCACATTGCAGCAAGGTAGGGAGAAAGCTGAAAGAATAAATATCCTGATCTTTCTCTTTTCCTGTCCTCCAATTGCCTGCTAGTTATTCTCCTTGGCCGAAGCCAGAGGACAAGGGAGAACAATGCTGTAATCCACAGAGAACCCTCCTACACATAAAGCACAGTAGAGAAGGGAAGAGAATGGATCTGGAGGGTGCAACAGAGAACACTCAGCACCCTGGATGTCAGGGGTGCCAGATACATGTTCACAAGAGCTTCATTCCAGTTCAACATAGCACGTTCATGTTTGCAGATCTCTGTCCCTGACATTAGAATGAAGAGCATGGAACTGCCTCAGAGAAGGGGCAGGAGTCCCCCATTGGGTGGGTACTCACTCCTCGTGCAATAGTTTTTCTGTATTTGCTTCAAATCATGATAGGCTCTTTTCCAGTGGGACCCTTATTCATTTGTTTCTCATACAGAGAGCCACATTTCTGCATTTGTGGGTTGCATCATACCCCTCAAAGAGTCAGAGCAAGACATAGTTCAAGCAAGCTTTGATTCTGGGAGGCTGAATTGGATAAGAGCCAGAAGCATTAAGAAGAAGCACAGTTATACCTATTTTTTAAGGGAAGGTGGCTTAATTATTCAAATATATGGTATGAATAAAAGAGTGCTGGGTTTCTTGGGTGAAGAGAAAAGATGTGAAGAAAGCTAACGGTCAGTAGTGAAGAGAAAGAAGAGATTGTATGGAAAAAGAAAGGAAACGTGAGAGAACGCAAGAGAGCAACTTGCCTTGTTTACCTTCTGCCTATGGTAGACACCCCTAAGATTCATATGGCAGAAGAAATAGAGAGCTGTTGAGACATGTTGCAATGGGCTGTACAGGAGCCAGAAATAAACTCGAGAGTGTTAGGCACGGAGATTTTAGGGCCGATTTGTTACACAGCATCACCTAGCCCACCCTGACTGATAGAGGGCCCAACTCCAATGTGACTTTCTCTGAAGCTTTCCTTGCTGTGCTTTTTCCATCCTGGTTTCCTCCAGCATCTTGTCTTGCTTTGATTTTAAGAGTTATTCCTTTGCTTAAACAGAAACCACTTGAGGATAGGTGTTATCTTTTATTGGTTCTTAGTTTCCCAGTGCACTTTTCCCAGTACATTTGTTTCCACCTCAGTGCTGAACACAATGGTAGGCTCATGATATTCGAAAGCAAGTGATGCTCTCAGTATAGGAGCTGTGATGGACCTGTGTTGGCATCTTCTAATAGTCCTTTTCCAACTTTAGCCCCTAGAGTAGGGACATCATTACCTTTATTTTTTGAATATAACATTTCTTAGAGGTTAATAGGTTGATTAGTATTAAAAATAAAACAATAATTGCTCAGGGTCCTGCTGCCCAGATAATTGCTGATATCAGGGAAATAAGTAATTAAGGCACATAGCTACAACATTCAAATAGTAGAAAATGTCTCTCTTCTCCAAGGTAAACATTTACGATAATTTCTTGTGTATCCTACAGAAAAATATGCAAATATCTCTCTTTGTGTGTGTGCATATATATGTATATGAATATACATTTATACACACACAGATGCAGATATATTTTTACATTAAAAAGAGCAAACTATATATATACTCTTCCATCCCTCTCCCCCACCAACTCATAATGGTATGTCTGGGAGATATCTCTACACCAAAATAACTTCTTCATATGCTCATATATGTCTTCATCTATTCTTCCACTGAACAGATACATCATAATTTAGGTACCATTATCTTTTTAGATAGAATTTTAGGAACACTATTGAATGAGGAATGGAAAGCTTATAGCATGAACGGAGAGAGTTCAAGTGGTGGACAAAGAATGAGAAAGAAAAATATTGAAAGGAGTAAAAACACCCTAAAAAAGTAAACATTTAGGAAGGCCAAAGAATTAACCAGACATGTCTGAGGGGGCGCTTTGCTTTCACTCCTGATTATAGATATGTTGAATTTGGTGAAAAACAAATACAAAAGCGGCAGTAGGGCTTGGAACTAGGTTCAGAATGACCAGAGGGAGAGAGAAACTTGGCAGCAGCTTCTAATATTTACTAGACTTGAGAAGCCCATAGGGAGACTAGGCCATCTGGACAACAATAACATTTGTCAAGTTAAGAAGTGACCAAAACACATGGTGGTATCTTATCAGTGGAATTGAGAGGGAAGCTATATAAATCCATAAAATTCGGGTGAGAGCATGGCTATGGAGCCAATTTCAGGCTGCACGTCAGGGGAGGAGAGAGATTTCATCACTGTTGGTTGCTCTAAGTAAAGGAAGAAGGGAGGTTCCCTGGTGGTGCAGTGGCTAGGCTTCAGCACTCTCAATGCCATGGTCTGGGTTCGATTCCCAGCCAGGGTGCTACTCTCCGCCGCCAAAAAAGGAAGAAGAAATAGGAGGGGTGGCCCAGAGGATAGACAGCTTAATTTGGGGTTAGTTTTGGGAGTTTAGGTTAATAACTATGTGTGTGTGTGTGCACGCACATACATGTGCTTGCACACATGCGTATGTGTGTGTATATGTACACAAATGCATGTCAACATTTTGTCTTTAAAGAGAACAAGAGGAAACATGGTCATAGAACTAATTTTAAAATACATCCTCCTGTTTCAGACACTATTTTAGGTACTTAAAATACCTAACAGTGTCCTACCTACACTCCTGTGAAGTTGCTTTTATTACCTTCTCTAGAGGTAAGGACACCGAGATGCTGGGAAGTTGCTACTTGACTGGCACTTGAACCCAAGCCTGTTTACCTTCAAAGCCCAGTTCTTTCCTCCATGCCAGAATCCTGTGAAATCTCCAAATATATTATGTAAACCTATTGAAAGGGGCAGGGTCTCTTATGTGGGTAGAATATTATGTGGCAACAAGGTTGAAGATCTAAAGGGGAATGAAGAAAATAATTATTTCCTATTTAGGGTGTATGTGTCCAGAAAACAGCCTGTGAAGTGAGGGTTGAACAGGCAACTGGGGCATTAGAGCACGTGGTGTGAGCTGTCACTGAAAAGTAAAGGGGAAAGCCAGGCTTGGGTGTGGTAGAGATTTGCTGTTTGAGATAGCTACGTCCTGTGTGGTAGGAACACAGCGTGGAAGATCTATCCATTGCCAGAGGGCAGGGGGGTCGATGCATCCAACAGGGTCAGGGAATCAGATTTGAAAAACAGAAGAATGAAAATTTTGGCCCAAACATGTTTAGGAAAAGGAAGCTACTATGAGAAAAGGGAAAGGGAAGAGCAGCTCCTCAGGGGATCGGACAGGGTTTGGAGAGAGGATGTTGAGACTCCAGAAATAACACTCTCAAGAAAAGCAAATGTTCTTCAGTTCAGAGGCGGAGAGGTCTGGCCACGGAGGGGAGGTCAGGGAGGGAAACCTCACAACTGAAAGAGGGCTTGTTTACGTAGGACAATGGCGGTGCCCATGGGAAATGGGACCCACCCTCTTCTCTACTGGAGCACTGCTTGGAGTCACACTGAAACTGTTGTCTACACCTCCTTCCATATGGAGAATCAGAGAGGAATGGAGACCCTAAAATGTTTGAAGTTACACAAAATCACTTCCATATGGACGAGTCAGAAGAATAAATTATTTAAATTTAGTAAGAGATGTCAGAGGGGGAATTTTGACAACTGTTTTCAGGTATACGAAGATTTATGAAATAAAGCATGTTGACAGTATGGGCCTACATGCCCATTAAGCAGACAGCAGAGAAGAAAAGCCAAATCCCATGTTGTGTTGAACTTGATCCCACAAAAGGAGGATCCCCTCTCCATGATGGTGTTTAGATCTGAAAGGAAATTTCAGAAACTCATTGTATGGAGAACACGATTGTATCAATATGAAAACAGGAGATGTTTTCAGCTCGCTTGGATCCTGTAGACATATTTTAAAAATTCTTCCCCTTTTCCTTCGTCAGATTTTAGCCAGGTTGGGAAGGTGAAAAACCTATGCAACTATATTTAGAAAGAAAGTACTTAGAGCAAGTGAGTTCCGCTCATTGAGAATTGATAATTATCAGAAATCTCACAGGGGAGTCTGTTCATGCAGGGTCTCTCTAGAGGAACTGAAAAACTCTGCAGGTTCATATAAATATTAACTTTCATGTGCATGCCAATTAGGACAAAGATTGCTATTCTCAAGCAAACCTGCAGAGCCCTTGAGGTTCACCTTCAACTCACATGGATAATTTCTCTCTCACGGTGGCCATTTTCCGGAAGATCTATTTTGCAGGCACAGAAGAATCATGAATATCAGTCAGCATTTTAGGAAGAGCATGTATCTGTGTTAACATAAATATTTGCATTTTATCATTTAAATATTTTACTTTTTTGTAGTTAAAAATGAAGTTTATTGTTTCTTATGTTGTAAGAGCATTTCGTATTCCTTGACAACCAATGCATAAGTGAGGTCAGGATAATGATTACTTTGAGGGGACATCAGTTACTGGGAAGAGACATGAGGGATTTCATGAGATAGGAATAGTCTCAATCTGAACAGTGACCACCTGTGTGATGGCTATCTGGAAAGTATCCAGCCATGTAATATGAAAAATGGCAGCAATTATGGCTGGATTTTTTCTGGACAGCCTTCAAACCTATGTAAGCATCCACTGAGCTATGTACTTAAGATGTGTGTCCATTATGTAAGTTATACCTCATTAAAAATAAGTAATACTGCTCCTTATAAAATACTTTAAAGATATAGAAAGATAAAAAAATTCATTAATTAGAGAAAACACGGCCAACCCAGTGGATTATATACTTTTACTATTTTTTTAATGTACATTCTTTACAAATTGAGATTATAACTCATATATAATTTATATGCCACTCATCTATACTTTATATGCCTTTCCCTTCATATTGTAAAACGTCATTTTCTACGGAGATATTGGAGTTGAATTGGGGATTTCCACAAAGATACAGGGAAAAAAGTGGTGTCAATCTGCAAAACTCAGCACAACCTGCATGGAGGACATGTAGATTTGGGTGAAGGTTCAGAAAGCTGAAGTGTTTGACAACTTTAGGTTGGGGAGTACAAATGAATTTTGGAATGTTTATATTTTAGAAGACCCAACAGGCAATTCAGAAAAGTTGTAGTTCTTTAAAAATTGTATGTCACATAGCTAAATCTAGAACATACTACATTAAGAGGCCAAAATGAAGATCTTTACCTTAGAACTTCCCTACTGGTGTGTCTGTCATACATGGGTCAGGAAATTGATTTCCTAGTCTTTCTAGGTGAGGCCTGAGTGGCTGGAGCTCCTGGGCAACTAGCAGATTCATCTGTTTATCCCAAGTAACAGTCTTATGTGTGTCACAAGGTAAAAATGGTTAGGAAGCCCTGTCCACCTGACAAGCTGTTGTATTACTGAAATCTTGCTTGTGGCGTGAGCTTGAACATACATCACTGAGTGAGCCAACACTCTAAACAGAAGGCTGTCTGGAAAGTACCCAGTCATGTAACGTGAAAAATAGAGGCATTTATGGTGGGATTTTTTTCCGGACAGCCCTCATAGTTTCTGCTGGAAATTTGTAAGTCTTCCGTTCAGTAATAATAGCACATTAAAAATTGCTCTCACATCTCATCTCAGTTTTTCCTGATGAGAACCTATATGGTAGATATAGTATAAGTTTATAGCTGAGGATCCTAAAGGTCAGAGAGATTCATGGTTTGCTTAACATCTCCTAGGTGTAGGTGATGGAGTTAGGGTTCAAATGCAGACTTTTCTATTCTGGTCTTTATACTACATAGATACATTTTAATCTTTCTTTTTAATTTTTGATAGCTGAAACCTTTTGTTCCAAACCAACATTTTCAAAACTATAATATAAAAAGGTAAACGCAAAGGAGCTGGGATTAGAAAGGTCACGGAAGATCCAAGATGCTATGGCATAGCCTTTTGCGTGTCCTTCTTGGTACTCTGTGTCCTTTCTGTGGAACCTAGCACTCAAGGGACCAGTTTGAAAATACTGCACTCTACCATATTGCTTCATTGAGATTAGGCTTGGCAATGCTGGATGATTAAAAACCAAAAAGCCAGTCCTTTTATATCATTAGTTTTCAGTTTTTGAGATTCTAATTTTGGTTTATCTCTTGGTTAGTTGGCCAAGTGTAGTATCTTCTCTCATGGGAAGATAGGGCTTAAATTTTCCTGAGCTTGCACAGATCTGATACTGTCATTAGGCCCCAATTATACAAAAATAATAACTTGGCTGGGTATAAAAATGTTCATGTTCTTTATTGACCCTTCAACCTCAAGACTTTCTCATGTTCCTCCATTGAGTGTTTCCTTGCATTGAGTGCTGCAAAAAAATTAAAGCACCTACTATAATTTTTGTTTCTTTCTAGTTAATTTAGTTCAGCCCATATTGTGATAGAATGCATTTCTTTGTCTTTATCATTAAAAATGCAACTGTAAATTTAGATGTAGTTGTCTATTTATGATTTTTCTTGTAACATAGTGACTCCTTCCAATATTTGTGTTTCTCAGGTTCAAGAAATTTTTTATAAACTGGTCTTCATTTATTTCTTCAATTTAAGAGTTCTAGCCTTTTATGTAAGAATTTTTAACTCTAAAAGACTGAGAACACAGGTCAGACCTATCACTTTGATTCTCAGACTTTTCATCCAAATTCTGAAGAGTGTATCAAGTATGTGTTCTACATCATTCACTCAATTTTCTGCAGTTTTAAACCTGCTCTTTATTGGGTCCAGTGCACATTTTAATTTTACTACTGCTCTTTTTTTTTCTTGCAGTCATCCTTACCTCACCTGTGTTTATTTTTATCTCATTTCTATTTCTTGTCACCTAAGTCTCCTCCCTTCCTCCCTCCCTTCCTTCCTTCTTTCCTTCCTTCTCTCTCTCTCTTTCTCTCTCTCTCATGAATTTGTATTTCTATTACATGGCTGTCTTAGCATTTTCTTGAGAATGGAATCCATAAAGTTTTTCTGATGACCCATGTGTAAATATTCCATTATCTTTATCTATTCAGACATCAGAACAAACTGTGGAATAAGTTGGACTGAGAAAAAGAAGTAAAAGATGGTTCCTCATTAGGCAGTATTGGATAAATGGAATAAAAAAATATTATATGGCCACAAGAAAGTAGTTAGCACAATACTTAATACACAGAAGATGCTCAATAATTGGTAGCTATTAATATTCTTTTTTTACATGATTTTTCATACACAATCTCATTTAACAACTTAAGACATTATCATTTCTTGTTTATAAATGATGTTTAAAGAAGATAATTGTCATTCTCCTATTCATGCTGCTCGTTGGTGTTAGGGTTAAATCTCCTACCTTTCAGTAACATAAAGGAATAATCTGAGACCTACAGGTTGTACTTAAATATTCCCATGTTCCAGAGAAAGAAACTAGCCTAAAGAGGAAGAGGATTGTTAAGGTTTTATAACTAATTAGTAGTAGCACCTGGATTAGAACTCACTGCCATATAAATAAATTTTCTTTTCTTATTTGCAGAAATACTATAGAAGTCAATTACATACTATTTGAATTTTTTCTTCCTTTCACAGACGGCATCCCCACCATGCTGGACTAATGTAGTTTTTGTCTGCACAGTATCCCTTCCTTTAGGGAACAAGTCTCCTCCTATTCTATGTAGTTCTAGAGAGTCTATGAGTCAGAGCAGCTGTCTATCTGGCTAAATATATAGAATATATAAGGTCTCTCATCATAAAGACAACCTTTTCCTTTGTCTACATTGATTTAAGTTAATGAGGAAAAGGACTGAATTAGTAATATTGTTAATTATGATAATGATGTTTACAGAGTAAGGAAGTGTGTCCTTATCAGACAGTGTTGAATGAACAGAGCTGTGAAATATAAAATAGCAAGTAGGGCATCTGGCTCTTCATCTGCCATTCTCTACTCCCTGAGTGGTTCCCACTTGTGTCAGAACAGGTGAGGGCAACAGCACATTACTGTAGAATATGAGGTGACAGATAATGTGTCTGGGAGATGTCAGGGTTCCGATGAACATACCCTTTCTTCTTGAACATTCCTCCTTGCCCTACTTATGTTAATACAAGCACCCAGGTTTTCTGTGGATAGTGCTAACATTTATGGCATTTGTTTTCCTGAGTCCTTGAGCACACATTCAAGTGATGAAGTACAGGTGAGAATGTACTTTAGAGCTGGGAGAAGAATGAGGAATCAAATTCCAAAATAACGTGCCATGCAGACTTGAAAAAGCCAATGGACCAATCCAATCAAGTAAAGCCCAGTTCTGCTTGTGACGTAGCCTGCAAAGCTCAAGCCCACTTTGGTGGGGCCATAGCAGTACGGGAAGCAATTGAGAAAACGTTAAGTGAGAGCACGGACTTCATATGTTAATGAGTGAGAACATTACAGGACCCAGATGGGAACCCAGAAATCCCGATATGGGGTGTGTTGTGGCCCTCTAAAGAAAGTCACATTGTGAGAGGGGTGGGTGGCACACTAATCAATTACTCAGGGACAGAGTGCTTTAATGGCAGGCCCTTTTGTGCACTCAAAATTATGCTTCTGGCGTTGTAATGGAAGCTTAGTCATTGGATCCCTGGGGGCAAGGGCTACAAGGGCATCTTGGTGCCTGTGACATTATTCTGAGATTACCACTGTTAATGATGGCACGAAGTGGGTGGAGAAGGAGGGGAAAATTATCAGCCTTATCATACTCTGCACCATTTCCGCCCCCCCCCCCCCCGTGGGAAATGCACTGACTTCGAGGGTAAAGAGACCCAAATAAACCTTCATCCATGACTCAGAGCTCCCGTTGCCCTTGCTGTGATGATGAATTTGCCTGCTGATGTGTTGGTGCCCTAACCTCTGTGGGTAGGCACCCCTTAATAGATGGAGTCTGAAGCACCTAAGAAGTCCACTCCATTGGGTAGTAAAAACACTCTGTATGGCACCATAATGGTGGATACATGTCATTATGCATTTGTCCAAACCCATAGAGTATACAATAGTGAGCATGAACCCTAATGCAAACTATGATCTTTGGGTGATAATGATGTGTCCATGTAGGTCCATCAGTCATAAAATATGTACCATCTTGTGGGGGCCATTGATAATGGGGGAGGTTATGTATGTGTGGGGGCAGGAGGTCTACAGATAATCTTTGTACTCTTCCCTCAATTCTGCTATGAACCTAAAACTGCTCTGAAAAATCGTCCTTAAGAAACCAAGTTCAGTCTACCTTGCTAAGGCGCCTGTGGGGCTGCCTCTCCCTGGCTCCCCTCTTCCTTCCCTCTTTTTCATGTACTTTGCCAACGTATAACCAACGTAAGATGTCATGAGCCGAGTTATGTCCCCCTCTTCAAATTCATCCATCACAGCAAGGGTCCATCAGAATGTGACTGTATGTAGAAAGGGGGTCTTTAAAGAGGTGATTAAGTCCAAATGAGGTCATTAGAATGGACCCTAATCCAATAGGACTGGTGTCCTTCTAAGAAAGGAAATGAGGACACAGACCTGCACATGGAAAGATCACGTGAGTCCCCAGGGAGGAGATGACCATCTCCCAGCGAAGGAGAGAGGCTTCCGAAGAAACCGGCCCTGGGGACAACTTCATCGCGGACATTTAGCCTCCATAACTGTGAGACGATAAGGGTCTGTTGTTCCAAGCCACCCAGGCGGTCATACTTGGTTATGGAGGTCTTAGCTGACTGATGCCCATTGTTTCCTACCTCGTCCCTTCCAGGCCAACCCGGCTGCTGTGGAGAGCAGGCCCACACCTGGGGAGCCAGCATGGCAGACACCCCGACCCCTCGTGCTTGCAGTTAGCACCCTGCTCCTCCCTTCAGGTCTATACATTTCCAAGCACCAGGCGATGAAGTTATTATTTTTCTTTCACATTAGAAACATCAAGCTGATGAAAGAAACAAACACTTTTAATGAAACATATGTGGGACACGTAGAAAGAGAAGATTTACAACATGTCCGCTGTGAAACCAGAAGGCTTGTGGAAAGTGTGAAGTAGGAGGAGGAAGATAACGGGCCCGGGTGCCAGAGGAGACACGGCCCACATATTAAACAGAAGGGAAATAATCCCCGTCCACACAACCGCAACTCATTTCTGTATCCAGCCTAAGTCAATAATGCACACACAGGATATTTTCATCTCCCGGCATTCAGCCCTTTTTATACTGAACACAATAATGTACACTTTGATCTGGGGGAAGGAAATTAAACTCAGACATGGCGATATAAAATTGTCAGAATTGCTTCCAAGCCCAAACTCTTAAAAAAAAATCCCACCTCCCCCATTAGGAATGAATTTTGGAGTTAAGAATAATGTGGGTATGTTTGTCTTGTTTTAAAAAATTAGACCATGTCTTAACATCCTTTTGCAATTTTGGATCTAAAATAAAATCCTGGATAAAGATGGGATGGTGTTATATAAAAAGATAATGAATAATTCCACTTTGGAACGCTTATGCCACCAACATTGCATTTGGGATGGTCATGTACAGTAAGTCTTCACGTTGTGATAAGTTCTTGGAAACTGCTACTTAAAGCAAAATAATGTATCATTAAAACAATTTTATCATAGCTAATTGATAGAAGAGTTAAGTTCCTCTTGAATAATTCTGGTCACAGAAACACCCCAAACTTCTAAATAAAGACCCAAAACACTTCTACTATTAAACACTGAAATAAATGTGAGCTATACATGCATTTAAGAAAGATGAATACAAACACGTAAAACAGTAATTTTCCAACTCACTGATTCCAGTTCAAGGTTGTGGGTGGCCAGAGCCTATCCCAGCAGCTCGGGCCACAAGGAGGCACCCCCCAGGACAGGACATCCTTTCATGGGAGGCCCACTCACACCCACTCTCAGGCCGGGGCGTCGAGACACGCCCACTCGCCTCAGGCCCAGCTTTGGGGTGCGGAGGAAAGTGGAGGACCTGGAGGACACCCACGCGCACATGGAGAGACTGCAGACTCCATACCAGCGGTGGCCCTGGCTGGGAATCGACTTTTTCCCCCCTCACAATGGCATAAGGAACCATTATTCAAGTGCCTGCTGTATTTCAAACAGCATGAAAGCTGGTTTTTAATATTTTGATGGACTATTAGATTAGTATCGATTATATTTCTCCAGAAGCCTGTAGCACGCGGGGGGCTAGTCAGTGCAGCGTTGAAGGCGCACAGTGCGTGCCCGCGCGTGTGCACGGTAGGGCCGGCGCGCGGCCGTCCGCTCCGCGCGTGTGCACGGTAGGGCCGGCGCGCGGCCGTCCGCTCCGCGCGTGCGCACGGTAGGGCCGGTGCGCGGCCGTCCGCTCCGCGCGTGTGCACGGTAGGACCGGCGCGTGGCCGTCCGCTCCGCGCGTGCGTGGGGCCGGGCTCGCTCGGCGTGCCGGCACCTCAGCGTGGAAGCGCCCACAGATATGGTGCCCGTGTGCCTCAAAATTGAGGTATTCCTTTTCTCGGGCTGGGCTCCAGGCTGTCAAAGGAGGTCCCAGCCAGGAAGTGGGCGAAGCTCCACGTCACCTGTGCCGGGCTCTGCTTCCCTCCGGCTCAGGGGGGTCCCAGAAGAGGGGTCCGTGACCTTCTCTGAAAAAGAGAGTTTTCTTTTCCTCCCTGTAAAAGGATGAAGGTCCCCAGGGAGTGGGTCCTGAGTGTGGGACCGGAGACGGGGTGTGTGCACACGCGTTTGGGTTGGGGAGAGGACGGGACACCTCCCTCGGGGCCCAGACAGGGACAGCCTGGAGGCAGCGTTCGGTTCTGTGTCTTTCCAGCTCCAGGGCCGGGGACCCCGTAGGAGAGGGGGGTGAAATGACCGTGTTGCATGAGGCCTGGCTGACCAGCAGCCCTCCGAAGGGACAGCCCCAGGTGCCGTGACACTGCCTACCCCAGTCACGCCAGCTCCTTGTCTGCTCACATTTCCATTTTTACCTGAAACTACCTGTGCCAGTCAGTTGTCCATGTGCCTTGTTTACGTGTATTAAATGTATGTGGATCCCCCGCCCTTAGGGGATAATAAAATAAAATTTATTGTAAAGCATTGTCAAATTCAGGGTCATCGTTTGGTCATTATTTTCTCAATCTATCGGCGCTAAAACATGACTGTTAGCATTTGGAAGTTTGCAGTTTCTTTTCTTTTTTTTAAAACTTCCATGGGGGAGTTCCCTGGTGGTGTAGTGGCTTAAGGCTTCAGCGTTGGCGCTGTCAGCGCTGCGGCCTGGGTTCGATTCCCAGTCAGGGAGCTACCCACATACCAAAAAGCAAAAAAAAAAAAAAAAAAAAAAAAAGAAAAACTTCCATGGAAGGTATTGTTCAGATCCTTCCCATGCGCCACTTCACTGTGCTTAGAAAACCTTGATTTTGTGATTGTCATTCCAAACCCGACTAGCTTCTGGGTTCCCATTTAGTGAGCATGTGCCAATGTCAAACACACGATACACTGGACAAGGGAGGGGACCGTTTATTCAGGCTGTTTCAATGGAGAGAAGTTCATCAGTGAGGAATATCTCAGGGGGGAGGGGGCAAGGGGAAGGGGCATGGGTTTTACAGAAGAAAGTAATCAGGGGAGCCTCCATGAGTCCCGTGGGAGTCAGGAGGAAGGGTAGGGGCGTGTCTTATCTTGAATCTGGAAGAAAAAGGGGGTTCATTGCAATTAGCTAGTTCCAGAAAGACAAAAGGGTAGGAGGATTTCTCAACCATTACTGTTGCCGGTGTTTGGTCCCCCTATCTTGAATTATCAGTGTCCCCCACTTCTGCCTTCTCTGCCAAAATGTCTTACGGGTCTCTCTCCTTGCTGTGCACACAGGTCCCTCTGTGTCCTTGTCCGCTGCATATAAATTCTTTGCAAGTCCACCAACATTCTCTTAGCACCTCCAGGACCCTCTTGGTGCAGCAAGGGAGAATCTAGCTTTTGTAGGGGGAGATCTAATTTAATTTGGGGTGCTACCTTTAAGAAACAATATAAAATTATGATATTTTGAGTATATTACTGAAGATATTTTCTGGCTGGGAAGAACTTACATTTTGATAAGGCATCAATGAAAGCTAAATGCTTCACTTACAATTTCACACTTCTCATGACTGGAAGAACTTTCCATCGGCTAGCATCTGGCTGCATACATTTAAAATCCTTTTCCTTCACTCTCCATGTCTTTCTGGTTCTTGGTGCTGTAGGATATGTTCATATCATATTGCAACTTCTGGCTCTGCAACTTTGGGCCATGACTCTGGGTGTTGGCACAGTGGATGCTGGGAGGATTTTTGGCACCCATATGCATACTTGCAAAAGTAATTATCCTCAGAAATGACTGGAAACCATGTAAATATGTCTGACTAAACTCAAATATAGGTGTATTCTGAACCCAACTTCCATTTAGCTGCATCCCAAATATGCCTGTGGCTATTCCAACACCATCTGATATAGGGGAAAGTGTGTCAGAGTGGAAGTTGGAATGAAAAAAGACAACAGTCTGAACCCATTGGTGCCAATGTTTCTTAAGATTACAATTTTCACAAAAACCTGGGCCCACAAGATCACACCTCCAGGACCCTTCCTGCGGCTCTGTAGGCAGCACGCAGGTGGGAGCCACAGTCTTAAACTTCCTCAGCTTCTGAGTAAGTCCTCTTCTACGGAGATTTCAGATGCCATGGATTCAATGAATCAGGACTGTGGGCAATGAGAGAATTATGGGAAAAAGAAAACTCAGGTTATCGTCTTTGTGTTTTATACCGCCATGTTCATTTTGGGGGCTTGGGCATCCTAATGCTTGGTCCACAATTTTCTTAAGAAAACTCATTAAATGGAATGATCAAATTCTTGTCATTGGATGGCATTGGTAACTATTAATAATTTTCTGAATACTGCATATAACATTCCTTTCCTGTTTAATCATTTATTGTGACCCGGTGAGCACACACTGCACCGAAGCGATGTACGCTGCTGTTCTGCTGAGAACACAGGTGTGAAATGACAGGCACACTTCCCACCCTCATGGAGCTTACCCTCTGGTTGCGTGAATATACAACATGTAATGATGTCATTTGTAGAATAGTTAATTATAGTATAGGCTACAAATAGAAGTACAAATTGTCATGAGAGACATCAGCAGAGAGACTTTAATTTATATCATCTCCAAAAAAGTTGGGGATTACGAGACCTGGTCCTCGGTATATGTGCAATAATTATTGTCGAGTGACCAACAGGATAAATGGATAGAAGGAAATGGAGTCCTTCACGCCAAGCTGCAGAGACCAATTTTTCTGAACTTTCTCTGTGTATTTTGTGCTTAAAAGACAAATATTTTTGTTTCCTTATTTGTAAGATGGAGTTGATTCAGAATAGGGATAAGAGGAGAAGGTATGACACCCAGGTTTTGAGAGACAAAATGTTAAAGTTAACTCCAAGGGAATCTTTAGCTTTGTAAATGGTATTATAATTCCTAACAAGCTCAACTTATCCTACAGAAATTGTTTTACAGATTAAGGAAGTAGAAACACAAAGCAGTAAGTGCCCTGCCCCGGAAGTTTCATTCTACAATCCGTGGCTATCTACTTGCTCCCTGACACAGAAGTTCAGTTTGTCCACTGCTGTCCCCTAGTTGGACACTATACTCAATACATGAATCCTTTTGGAGCACCTTCTGCCTCGTATTTATGTATCACAACCATCAAATGGTCCCTCAAGGAGTTCACAGTTGATAAGAGAGACCACCACATAAATAATTTAAATACAATGTGAAAAGTATTTCATAAGACAAATTGCTGTGTTGTCTGATACAGTAGCCATTAGCCGAAAATGGCTATTTAAAGTAAATTTTGTTAAAATTAAATAAAACTAGAAACTCAGTTCCTCGGTTGCATTAATCAACTTTAAGTGCTCACCAGCCCCTCACATTTGGCAACATTTCCATCATCTCAGAGGGTCCGATTGGACAGCGAAGGCCTTGAGCTACTGTTACGATGTGGTTCTGTCCAAGGAGTCCAAGGGTGAATTCCTGAGGTGACAGAACAAGGATCTGATCCTGGAGAGGAATCATCTTGGACAATCTCTGCATCGGTTAGTAGGTATAAACCACACCAGTTATTTTTTACAGAGGGAATTAAGTACGAACAATTGTTCACTAGATACTGGAGAAATGAAAAGACAAAAAGAGAACTAAAATATCATTTCTTGGGCTTGGGAAACAAAGTATAACGGTGGTCAGAATTATTAAAGTGTTCAAGCTTGGAGATGGGAGGGGCGGAGCTGAAATGAAGACATCTTGGTCGTTTTTAAATTAAAACTTGGGAGCAGAGGGCACCAGTTGGAAGGGAAGTCCCGTGGGGCTGGCATCTCTGAACCGGGGGGCGCGGGGCTCCATGAAGCTGAGACCCAGACCTCTGAGGGGTGGGAGCTGCGGATGGCCGACTTGGTCTGATGTCTCTGAGAGCACACGGACAGGCTGATTCCAGGCTGACAAACTGACAACTGAACTCCACGGCAGCTACTGGAAGGAAATGCCACGGCTGAGGCAGAAAGTGTGGCTGGGGTTATGCTCACGCAGGAAGGAGCCCGGAAGAAAACAGGAGGCCGACACAAAGGGGTGAGGCCCTCTGCCCTGCCGCCGCCAGTCCTCTTGGCCCCTTAGCAGAGCCTGGCAGGGAGCCAGCTGCCGAAGGACAAAGAGTTTTCAGAGTCCCGGCCCCGAGTCATGAAGCAGAACGTGGGCCTTGGGGGTGGGTGCTGGACACTAAAGAATTTGACTGACCTTAGTTCCCGGCTCCTGGGAGAATGACTCCAAATCCTGGGAATTTCCCAAATAATAGGAATGTCTTTGTTATTCAAGAGCTCCTTGGCTCACACCTGAATTTACACTATGGACGATGACTCAGATGGGGACCGGTCCCCAGAAAGAACAACCATATGATTAAAGGGCGGGTCTTCAAGACAGTCCGACCTTGGGAGAGCTGGATCACGTGGCCAGTGATTGACCCAATCAGGTCCACACAGTGAAAGCCCACTAAAACGTGGATACCAAGGCTCTGGCGCTTCCTGGGTGGTGAGGACATCAGCGTGTCCTGACTCCAGGGGGAAAGGGCACAAGGCCTGTGTCTAGGACACGCACCGACCTCATCTAGGTCTCATCTGGCTAGTCCTGTTTTGAATCCTTTATAATAAAATCATAATCGTATCTATCATGCTTTCCCGAGTTCTGTGAGTCCTTCCCCAAATCACTGAACCTGAGGAGGGGTTGTGGGACCCCTCAGACTTGTAGCGGGTTGGTCTTGGTCCCCTTAAACTTTCAGCTGGCATCCGAAGGGCAGTCTCATTGGCAACTGTGCCCTTAAACCTGTAGAGTCTGCCTCCGACTGGAGTTGCTGGCATCAGAACTGAATTGCACTGAGGTGGTGCCCGGGTGGCGGTGGCGGGGCTGGGGGGTCATGGGAGATGTGAATTTGAAGCTCTGAAGCAATTGCTTAATGCATCGGCCCAATCGGTCGCAATTAATTCCTATGAAGTGGTAGCATTCTGATACTTTATTCCTGTGTAACAAACTACCCCAAAACTTATGCTCATGGATTTTGTGAATCAGAAATTCAGGAAAGATTCTTTTTTGTTTCACGAAGTCTGGTGGCATGGCCGGGGTGACAGTACAAACCCATAAAGCACAAAGCTTATCTGCATGCTCCAGTTCAAAGTGTGTCTTTTCAGATTTTGTATTTTATCAACTTGGGTAAGTTCTTCTAAGTTGGGCTTTTCTCCTTTTCTGCTTGCCCCTAATTTACTGGTGCTCTTTACGTGAGTTAGTGTGGCCTTTGGACAATCTAGTTCCGCATGCCAGTGGTGCCAGTCAGGCAGGCAGAGGGGCGCGTAATCTTAGGGCTGACCTTGTAGGCATCTGTGATATTGATTATAGTAGTAGTACACTCTATATGAAAGTAACGTGTCTACAAGCAAGGCCCAAGGTGCAGAAGCAGAGCACTTACGAGAGTATAAATTATATCGAGAGCAAGGGATTTGGAGCTACAATGAGTTTATATACCAGCTTTACCACTTACTAGCTCTGTGACCTTGGATGAGATACATACCCCACCCCCCCCATGCCTCAGATGCTCCATCTGTAAAATGGGATGAATAGTAGTATCTAGCTCCTGCTTTCTTGTAAGGACTAGGGGATTAGGGTGTGTAAATGAATTAGCACAATGAACAGTCCTCTGCCTTCTTCTCTTCTCCTAGAACTCAGTCAGTCTTAAGGCTTTAAAGTACCCTGATGGCTCCCAAATACTCACCTCTGGCCCTAATTCTCTTCTGAGTCCTCATCTCCAATGGTTTACTCAACATCTCCATATGTCATAAGGACCTTAAAAAGTTGATAAAAAGAGATAGTGGTATAGAGAAAGAATGATGGATCGTGACCTCCGTTCTCTTCTGACTTTGTCACTAACCAGGTGTGTGACTTTGGTCATCTCAGTTTTGTCATCTGGACTGGATGGTCTATGAGCTCCCTTCCAGTTCTGCATTTCTAGAGGTCAAAGTGTGTTGCAAATAATGAAAGGACTAACATGCTTTCAAACTTTTGTCACTTCTTACTCTGCTCAGTCATCTCTGCGCTTGGTGCTCTGAGTCCTAACTGGCTTTGTCCAATTGGGGAGCTCCATAGTGGTGGGTCCTGGTGCAGCTTGGAGCTCAAGCTCTAGATTTTCACTAGGTTTCAATTCTAGTTCTACCATGTCTCTGGCTCACAAAGTTATTGAACATTTTAACCCTCTATTTCCTTATTTAAAATAACTCGTGTTATCTGGGCTGCATTTGGCTATAAATAATTGACAATCTGACTAGAAGTGGCTCAAAGGATAAGAATATATAGCTCACCATCATGCTTGACAAATAGCCTGTGTGCAGGTGGTTCCAGAGTTGGTTTTTGGCTTTTTCATTATGGTCAAAAGATGATGGCTAGAGAATGGTGTTAGCAGACAGGGGGCATGGGACGGGGCTTCTCCTCATATGCTTCTTTTACAAGGCAGGAAACTTTTCCAAAAGACATGAATGGTCAATTTGTTCTGTATATTTATCAGGTTCTTCCTGTTTTGTTTTGCTTGCTCATTTTTTTTTCTGTTTCCACATATGAGTGAAATTTATGGTATCTGCTTTTCTCTGTTTGGCTTATTTCAGTTAGCATAATACCCTCTCCTCCCGTCCATGTTATTGAAAATGGCAAGATTTCATTCTTTTTTATTGCTGAGTAATATTCCATTGTCTATGTATAGTCACATCTTCTCATAAGGACAGAGAACAAACTGATAGTTGCCAGAGGGGAAGGGGACAGGTGATAGGTGAGAAAGGTAAAGGGGACTAAGAGGTACAAACATCTAATTATAAACTTACTAAGTCACAGGGATATAACATACAGCACTGGAATATAGTTGATACTGTAATAATTTTGTACAATGACAAATGGTTACAAGACTTATCATGGCGATCACATCGTAAGGTATGTAAGTGTCAAAACACTATGTTGTACACCTGAAACTAATATAATCTTGTATGTCAGTGGTACTAGGGCTGTCTGGAAAGTATCCAGCCATGTAACTGTTCTTATATCGACAATGGCTGGCTTTTTTCCGGACAGCCCTCGTATTTTAATTTAAAAAATTACGCCAGTAAATAAAAGCAGAATAAAAAAACTAGAGAAACAACAACCACAACACAAAGACACTAGCAAAATTTTTCTCAGGACCCATTGGACAGAACCAGGTTCCACGTTCATGCAAGGAATGCGAGAAGACGGCAGTGGCTTTGCCTTTCGCTGAGGCCACTTTAAAACACCACCTTTGAGTGCTTTGTTAATTAACCTGATTGGCAGGGCATTCAAGAAGGATGGGCGTGGCTAGTGGGCAGCATCCCCACCCCCTTTCACAGGACTTGGAGGAGGAGAGCCAAGCATTTGTGACATGAAGCAGTGATTCAAGAAGGAACAGGAAAGGACTATCACCAGTTTCCTAGCTTGGGACACTGAAAACATAAAAACAAGGTCACATGTTCACACAATGAAGAAAGGAACGGTCTGGAAAGGGAGGGGAAAAAAACAACCCAGCCAAATATAGCTCCATAGAAAGACGATCAGAAAAACATCCTTGCTGGTTTGACAACCAACCAAGAATAACATATGAGTTCATCAGGCTCCAAAAGGGGGTGGGGGGAGACCAGAAGCATTAGCCAGCTAATTTAAAAATCAAGGAATGCGTTTCTCATCTTCATGCAGAGAACATTCCGGAGCAGATCTTTACGGAGGAGAGCTAGCCCCCTAAAGTGGGGGTTTCCTGTAGAGATGAACCAGCTGCACCTCTGATGACTCCTTAGATATTAGCAAAACACTTGCTAAATATAGATGAACGTCAACAAGTCATAAATAAGGGAACAGGAGTGGGAAACTCCATCCGAGAGGGTAGCCGGCAAGAACAAAGGCACTCATCTCTGCCAAGGCAGTTATCACGTGTAGCGCTGAAGCATTAGTCACCGAGTCATTTAAAAGTTCAAGTGCCAAATAAGAATAACAGTCCCAGGCAGGAAACTGTCACCTATCAGGGCACTGGCGGCAAACTCCTTACCTAGTGCCTATTTCCAGCTCTTTATTCCATGGAGTGGAAAGAAAGCCTGATTTTGGCAGGGACTCTGAGGAGGTGGCAATGGCCAGGTGGCAAAGAGCTCTCAGGCTGCCAGTCCAGTGTTTTACCTCCATGAATTCTTTGTTCTGTTAGCCATACAAGAAGCTATTTGTGTATCTTGATTTCCCTCAGGGATGTGGGATCCCAGCTCCCTAGGCCTTGTGTACCAGGAGTGTAACCACAGCAACCTGGGTGGTGCTGGGTCAGAGGCATAAATGTTGTCTTCTTCCAACCAGCCAGACGTGTGCTGATCGATTTCTGCGCCGCCTCTCTGTGCAGGTGAAATCCATCCACGCTCCAAGCAGTCTGTACGTTCTCAGTGCCCTGTGTGTCCCTGGTGGTGGGCTTCACTCTGCATGTAACTCCTGAAACCAAATCATCGTGGCCCCACTTCGACTGCGTCCCGGTGTAGGGACACTTTGCCATGAGCCGTTGGAAAGCTGTTGAAGCTACTCCTCTAAGTTTAGGTCGTTCCTGCTGAGCATGGAAAGAATCTCACCCTGATATCCCAAAGAAAACTGGTGCCCAACCCCCAAATACACCATACAGTTCCTAAATTGAAATCTATCAAACAGTTCTTAAAAAGCTCTTTAGAAATAAATAACTATTTTTAGAAACTTTACATAAAAATAGATGTCTTGGTGTTGTTTTGTAAATCCTCAATCTAGTGCCGTACCTCAGGGACCAAGTTATTACACTAAAGCAGTTAAGGCAGGGTCAGGTTAGCCAGTGAAGGAGGATCCCCTCAACCCCTGCCCCGTCCTTGCCTGACCATAGATTTGTTTATTTATTTATTGCTCTGTGGGGTTGTGCAAGTCCTGGTGATTTATAGATCACTGCTTCTTCATTCAAGTCAATTCCTTCATGCGCCTCATACCACCTGTGCAAGGGCTCCTGGGCAACATGAGCTGTTCTTTGTTAACCAGAGATTTTGATAAAAAGCCTCTTCTATCCTCTCAGCCCTGTAGATGGCAAAACATCACCTGACTCATTGTTTTCTGAGTCACAGCTCAATGAGCAGTGCCTTTTTCGGCCTTGATTCCTACCACCATCCACCCAAGAGCAGGTCTGGTGCTGGCATTTGTGAAATGAATCACATGTGTTGAATGAGCCAAGGAGCTATGAAGCCTTTTCTGCTTGGGCTTGATCATTACCCATCCCGATATAGGTGTGTAAAGTCAGGCTTGATTATTACCCATTCCGATATCGGTATGTAAAGATAGCCCAGCTGGGTATAAGAGAACTACGAAGTGGAGGCTATTTGTTCCACATTGTTGGATGAAGGATGAGGGAAGATGCATTTATTTCCCTTTCTGACTTCAGCAAGGAAGCACTCTGGTCTTCAGAACTTCGAAGTGGCTGGTGCCCTCCTCGTCGCTGGCAGGGCACGTGGTCCCTGGGGGTGGTGTTGAGCTTTCTTTGCAGGTGCTGTGGCCGGGGTTGGCACAGCAGTGTCACTGCCTGTAATCATTTTGGCTGAACCATTTGAATTCTGCCTAAAACTTCCTGAAGTCAGGGTTGTGCAGAGGGTCCTTGATAGGTGAGGTTTAATGCATTTCTCTGTGTGTTTTGAAATGAAGTTAAGCAAACATGTGCGCGTGTTTTGGTTCAATCGGGACCATCTGTTTCTTTCTCCCCCACCTTCTGCTTTCCTGCCCACAAGAGTGGCTCTCAGGTAGGGTTTTGTCAAGCAGTCCTTTCCAGCCTCCAGGGAGTGTGGCGTTTGACCTCTGTGTTCCAGAACCTTTGCTTTTTACCCCCTTCACCTGATAGGAATCCCCACCGAAACTTGATGTTATGTAGACATAGTGCATCCTACTATATGACTGTGTTGTGATTCATTCATACATTCTCGGATGTTTGGGTTGCTTTGCTTTGAAGAACAATGCTGTCGTGAATATTCTCCTACATTTCACCTGGGAAACATGGGCATGAGTTGCTCTTGGTTGTGCACCTGAGAGTGAAACTTCTGGGTTGTGGGGTGTGCCCATGTTCATTGTTACTGGGTGATGATGCTAAACGGTGTTCTAAAGTGGGAGTAACAAAGTGGTGGCTTTTCCCCACCATCTGTGTCTGGGAGTGCCTGTTATTCTGTATCTTTACTCCACATCTTACTAATACCTGATATCTGACTGTTCAATTTTTGCCCACTGGGTAGGAGTGAGTAGTAACTCACTGATTTCATTATGCATTTTCCTGATTATTAATAAGTATTTCCTTGTATGTAATAGGCATTTATCTTGCCTCATCTATGAAATGACTCTTCATCTCTTTTACCCATGGATTGTTTGCCCTTTCTTGGATTGTTTGTCTTTTTTTCTCATTGATGTAGAAATTCTTTATTTTCTAGGTATTAATCCTTTGTTATTTCTAAGCATTGTAGATAACTTCTCCCAGTCTGCATCGTGTCTTTTAACTGTCTTTTTGGTGTCTTTGGATAAATGGAAGTTAGTGTGATTGAATAGATCACTATTTTTTCTTCGTGGTTTGTTCCTTGTGTGACTTTCTTAATAATCATTCCCTATCCTGAGGTCACAAAATGTTTTTCTCTTTTTTCTAAAAATAGTAAAATTTCCACTTCCATCATCATCGATCTATCTGGAATTGATTTTAGTGAGTGGTGGGAGGGGTAGATTCATTTTCTTTTCTTTCTTTTTCCTTTTGTTTCTCCTTATGGCTAAGCTGTTGTCCCAGCACCATTATTGAAGAGTTCCTCCTTTTCCACTTATTTGTAACGACCCTTCTCTCATATACTTGTACGTGTTTTCAGGTCTCTCTACTCTCTACTCCGTAGACTATTTGTCTGTCTCTGCATCAGTTCCACTGTTTCATTTTCTATGGTTTTATAATTATTCTTGTCTGGTGGGGCGCATTGTAATATTCAAGTCTCACTGGGATCTGAATTGATTGGAACTAGGCTGATAGATAAATAGAATACTTTCTTTAAATTCAAAAAAATCTCAGGAATGTCAGTTCTAAATTTTGCTGGCATTGCGTATTATAAAGAAATGATTTTTAAAAATCTCTTCCTTTAATACCCATATTTGAACCAAATGTACAATCTTTTGCAAAGATATAACAGAAAGCTAGACTATACTGTGCTGAAGACTCGTGGTGATTGCCTATTTTTTTCTTTACAGAGGTGTGAAGATACATTTGGGGTTCTCTTTTTACAAGCACAAGAAATCAGCAGTTGAAATGCAACGCACGGGTGACAGACGTATTTGCACTTTCAATGACTTCGACTCACAAGGACATTCATGTCACTCTCTGCTTTTCGTCACTCGGGTTCTAAAAGGCCTACCTCAGTGAGAAAGTCCTGCCTTTACAGAGAGCTCTCGTTCACCCAATTTGATCCCGTTTCAATGAAAGAAAAAAAAAATAACGGAATAGATAATAAAGTTCTCCTGAAGATGCCTTCTTTAGAGTTATCTAAAGTTTATCAGCAAAATAACTTTGACTAAGTTAAATGGCGATGTGTCACACACCCAAAACGTGTGAAGCCATTTGAAAAAATATTTTAAATATGCCATGGATTTGTAAATTAATGCAGGGCTCACTGTGCTTGAATTTCCATTTCTAAACTACTTCATTTGCATGCAAAGAGTGGGCAATTTTTGTGTGTGTGAAAATTTAGCCTTAAGAAATGAAAATCAAAAACTCAGCAACTTGAAAAGAGCTGTTAGGCATAGAAATTGTTTAATCGGTTTCCAGCAGGGCCAATGGTGTTGGCATTTTGAAATACCAGATTGGATTGGCATCCTAGAAAAAAAAATCCTCAGCTCAGAAAAAGTCGCCTAAAAAAGCCACCATCTACAAAGTGGTGAAGGAAGATAGCCGAGATATGACAAATGCCAATGCAACGAATTCTGCGATCGAGAGAGAGCCTGAAGTGTGAAATGAACAAATGTTCAATGTGATAAAATTTCTGTCAGTGCTACCCCAATCATCTATTCTGACAAATACAATGCTCGATCAGAGAATCAGGTGCTTCTGTCTAAGGAATTTTTCTCGCGGGTGTTTTAAGAGGACTCAACACTGTGGGTGCATCTTCAAGCGAATGTTCTCACTTTAGGGGATATTAAAAAGGGACCTAATAATGTCCTGTGTAACAAGGTTGAGATCCCCAACTTAGACTTTCATTCCAGGGTTTTTAAAATGCAAGTTTAAAATAAGATTTCACTTAAACACAGCTCTACATTTATTTTGTGATGCTTTTGAAGCTCAGACTTTGAAAACCAGACCAGAATACCGTATTTTGTTGGAGACCACATTTCTTTATCTCTAGTATCCCAAATGACAGGTGCAAAGTTAGAACTATCTGTGTGTAATAATGATAGCAATGAAGAGTATGAGAAATAATAATAGTAATTAAATTCCAATAATAATTAACAATAGTAATAGCAATAAACACTGTTTATTCACTTACCACACGAACATTTTGGGGTACCTGCTTTGTGATGAGTACACCCCAGCACCTAAAGAAGTTTAGCCTTTTCAGTGAGCCTCTCTTTAATGGGTTTTAAAAAAACAAGTTGTCTCCCCCACTTACCTAGTTTTCTCCAAAACGACCTGCTGAATGCAAGAGGTCCGGATAAACAAGAAAGGCGATTCTGTCTTTTCCTATTCTTTCTGTACTTGAAGTCCAGGGAAGGCTAGAAAGGTCCAGGAACGTGCTCCGTCTTCCAGCACGTCAGCCAGCTGCTCTGCTCTCACGAGTGCTAGCAATGGTGCCTTCCCTTCCCCCGGCCGCGCGAACTCCTGGGTGAGAATAAGAGAATACCGTGAACTTCTTCATGCTGGGGGTCAATTCTGTTTATGTGATTGCTGAAAAAGAACCAACTCCACAGCCCGACCTCTTCAGACATGGCTCCTACGTTCTCCACATCACATGTCAATGTTTGTCGATGGAACCAGCACGCCTCAGAATGACAATGACAATGCAGGGGCGGCAGGCATGGAACCAGCACGTCTCAGAAAATATTTCCGTATGAAAAAGTGCTGTCGTATGTTTCATGGTAAGAGAATCAAACAGCAAATGTCCAGTTTATGAATGTATTCAAAACTCATTCTAGACCAGGCATTCAGGGAAGTGGAAGAAAAGAATTGTAGACTTGGGGCGGGACACTTCCCAGGAATGGGCTCCCTGGAGAGATGGTCAGGCATCGCCCCTCTGTGGGCGTCCTGCGGCCTGAGGTGTCTACGGTGTAACTGGAGGAGCTGAGACTTGGGCTCTGTTTGACTCCTTATCAACTTGCTATTGAGTATGAAAAACCTTGTGATTTAACAACCCATGGCAACTACAAAATAATTCATTTTAAAAATATGCCTATACAGATGGGAGGTATGTGCCCTCAAATCTGAATGTTATCCTCAAAGAATCAGGACGTGCTTTTCTTGTGGCTTAGTCAAAAATCCACGCTTAGTCAAAAGTCAAACAATAGTTAGTTAGCATATGGCAAATGCTTAAAGACTGATGTTAAATAACACTGAACATAACCCATTGTAAACTCTGGGTACCACTCCGCCCAGTACTCATTTTACAAAGGCGGTGAGGCTGGGCATGGGACTGAGGATTGGCAGTTATCTCCAAATCGCACATATCCGAACTCACAGCTCCTATCGGTGAGGAGTGATTCAGGAGCAGAAAATCTGTGTAATGGCGGCCTAGGCAATAGACATGGAATTTTTAAAAACAATAAGAAAAATGAAGGTAGGCACTTTTAGGTTGATGCAATGGCTCAGCAATGTCTTCAAACATACAGGAGCCAGAATTTTTTGCAAACCTCCTGTTTAAAACATGGCTGCCTCAGCTCTAAGCATCACATGCTCATCCCAACATCAAGCAGCAAATGAAGGCCAGAGGCTAAAAGCCTTATCTTGGGAAGCTCTGTCTTTATAAACAGTAAGGAGAACCCTGGGAATTCTTCCATTTACTTCTCATTGTCCAGAATGGTATCACACAAAGGCCCTATGCAGTCCTGGGGGCATGGTGGTGGGATTACCATGACTTGTTGGATCAGTTATTACTTAATTCCTGGTGGTGGGGGGAGGAAACCACCTTCTCTGAGATCTGGAATATCTGCTTGCGACCTGAGTTCATTGTCAGAGTTTTGTCATCAGGGAAGGAGGTCATGGACAGCGTCTGTGGAGGCTGTAGGAAGTACTGTGTCTGACATCTAAGAGTAAAGCACTGTAAGAGCCAGGCTAAGTAGTGGATTGGAATATGGACTTTGGAGACAGAGAACCCAAGACTGAATTCTGGATCTGCTGCTTCTCAGCTGTATAAACTTGTCCCCTAACTCTCTGCTTCACAGATGAACTATCTGTAATATTGCCTAACTCAGAGCACTGTTGTGAGCATTAAATGAGATAATGTGGACGAAGCATCCTTAGTACAGGGCTGGGCCTGCATGTTAAAGGATTAAGAAACAGGGACCTCCTTTTCTCTTTTGGGGCCTGGAGGTGCAGAGTGAAGGCCCTCTGCAGTGACATGTCCGTGAGGCTGTGGGCTCTGTTCTGAGAGGCAGGGGGCCAGGCTTGTGGGCTGATGGCTCTATCATTCATTGTCGAGTGTTGCTGACTAAGTGCCCATTTCTGGGCCTCAATTTCCTCAAGAATGAGATGGAGATCAGAACGGAGTGGTCTCCAAGTTCCACTCAGCTCTGACCTTCTGACTTGAATAGCGGGCTGTTCGGAGTGGACAGTTAGCGGCATGGGTCCTGGCAGGTCTTCAGGGGCCACTCTCCTGGGAACGACCAGAAACTTTCTGAGCTTTCATTAATGGCACTGTTGGCTGTGCTTCATATGGAGATGGAATGTCATGGAGGGGCTGGTACCCTTCCTGTGGTCCATAAGCTTTTTGTTATTATTATGATTATTAAAAGAAGTCACTGGAATAAGTTAGATGCCTCTTTGCTAAAATGACTAATGACCTCATCCAAAAGGGACCCCTGGCTCTGAAATCCTAGCTTCTGTCCCACCGTCTGTCAAGACTTGATTTTATATTTGAACTTGACTTTACTTCAGTGGGATATTTGGAAACACTCTGAGTTAACTTTGTATTTATTTAGTTTCAGTAAAAAACAAGGCAAATGCACAATAAGCATTTTAACAATAAATAAATTAGAGCTGGACATGGCTATAACAATATACACTGTTAGGAGAAGAATTGAAGAATGCAGTCTAAAAATAAAGGCAAACCCATAAACACGCTCTCCTTCCTCTCTGGAAATCAAAAGCACGCCAACGGTCTATGACCAAGGGGGAGTAATGAAAGGAGCCGAGAACCTCTTCCCACCTAATCGTGGGAAGGTACTTGTGTGGACTTGGATGAGGAACAGTTACATCCAAAACAATAAACTTGCCTTGAAAGGCTTGATCATTAGCTCCGCTTAAAAAAAGCAACAAACAGCAGGGACAAATGTAAAACTGATGTTAGGAGATTTTTAAAAAAAACTGCAACCCCCGAAAACGAAGTAGTCATTTACAAAATACTGTTCCAATCAACAGAATTGTTTCCTTTAGAACAAAAACCCCTCAGATGCTCCCCATACTCCGTCCTGGCGCAGCCTGGAAATCATTCCTTCTGTGGGACACGGAGCTGTTCAAACGCTCCGTGAAGCCTGTCATGCCCTAAAAGAGAATGGAATAATCAACCTCAGATTTAATGTTACAAATCTTCCAAGGCCTGTTGCAATTAGGGGAAATTAGAGGCTAGTGACGACCAACGGAGTCTGTGCTGAGACAAGGTGTACCCTGTGTGCTGAGGGAGCCCAGCGGAGGGCCAAGGCCCACGGCCTGTGCCAGACCTTTGGAACTCTGGGGACTCCACACACTTAGCTGTAGGTACTTGTACCTATAGGATGGGGGCAAGTTCTAACCTGTGTTCGGAGTTCCTCTAAACTGCTTCATGCTGATGTATCCTGAGGCTTGTATGTCTAAGAAACAAACTAACAAATAACGAAGGCAGAAATAAGGAAAATAATTCCACCGAGTGAAATGATCCTCATCCTAAAAACCACTCTTCTATGTTAAATAAATTGTAGGAGAAAATGGATCCAGAACAGAGATGTTGAAAATATTTTCAAATTTAGAAATTGGTGTACGTGTGTGTGTGTGTGTGTGTGTGTGTGTGTGTGTTTGCCTGCATGTGCATACATTGATTTTAACCTCCCTGTCTGATTTGGGGGTGAAACTGATAATGACATTTATACTGTAATAAACTTGATGTCTTGCCTCTTTCCTGTGGGAGTTTCTCCCCACCCTGACCCACTGGGCTCTGGCTTGGACTTTGGGGGGAGTTTTAGAAAATGTGCTCAATTAAGCTCCATGGAATGATACTTGTGTATGTAAGAAGAGGCCCTATAACCTGCAGTGAGGTGGAAATGGGCAAAAAAATAGAAGCAAATTAGTAATAAAAAACATATTTCTGTGGAATAAAAGAACCTACAGACCTAGGTGAAGGCCAGGAGGACTGGGGAGACAGGCAGGTACATTTGGGCCAAGGCTCATTGCAGAGAAATGAACCTAAGGGTTCGAAAGGCAAAGGGTTGTACCTCCATCCACAGGGCTTCGCAGCCGGCCACGAGCATTTGGGACCTGATCACAGGCATTCGGAGCTGGGAGGGAGCTTACAGATCACCGTGTCCAAGTCCTTTATGCTGTAGATGAGGAACCAAATATGTGTGCACGGCCCAGGGTGCCAGCTGAAGCAGAGCAGTCGCGGGGCTGAGGCTCGCGATGCCCTTACTCTCAGGCTGGGCGCTCCCCAGCACTGAGAGTGACCTGCTTCTTAAGGGTTTGGTCTATCCTGCTCACTGAAATTTCACAAGGAAACAATAAAGGACATATAGGGAACCAGATTTTACAAATAACTGGAAAAGTGATGAGGGAATAACAGCAAAAAAGGTCACAATATAAAGCAAGAATTTCTCACTGCTAGTTGCACACGAGAACTTTTAGGAAGCTTGAAAATTAATGCAATGACTATATCACTCTGTTGTACACCTGAAACTAATATAATATTATATATTAACTCTACTTTAATAAAAATAAATAAATACAGTGACGAGCCTCCACGTCAGACTAATTTTATTGGAATCAATGTGATAAGGCTCTGCTACTGATTATTAAGAAAGCTCCCAAATGATTATAACATGCAGCCAGAGTTGGCATAGCAGATCTGAATTCGAATCTTCTTATTATGAGCTGTGTGACCTGAAGCAAGTTACTTAACCTCTCTGAGGTTTGGTTTGCTCAGGTGTGAAACGGAGCAGGTAATGCCTGCCTTCTAACATTGCTGTGAGATTAGATAAGATAAGCATATGTCCTGCCTGCACAGAGCAGGTGTTTATCCTTAAAAGTTTGTTTTGTTTATGGGAACCTGAATCTCAGTGATTGTAATTAGGGACTCACTTTTTATTTTGTAAGCTATTACTGCATTTCCTTTCCTAGTGTGTTCCTAACTCCCTGAGCACATTCTCAACAATTCTCACTGAAAATCCAGGAATGATTCTCAATTTTCAAAATGAGGTGATGGGAAAGAGTCTGTAGTCATTGAGAAAGTTATACCTAATTCATTGAAAAGGCTACTTCTCCAGGACTCTGGGGGGCTGCCAGGAGGAGGTGAGCCCCCTGGATCATGTTGTGGGGTACTGTAGTGCTGTCCAGAATGAAGCCACACAGCGGCTGATACACAGATGCAGCTCAAATGGCATCGAGTCACATACTGAGGAAACCATTGCCCTTTCAATTCTCTTTCAGTACTTGTGCTATCAAAGACAGTGACCTTGTTGATACAGCTAAACAGAAGTGTTCTCAGAGTCTTCTTACTTAGAATTTGACATGGTTTCTATCTAATTCTGTTTAAATTAATAGTTGCTTTTTTGTTATGGTAAGTGATACAGGTTTTCCATTTTTAATAGTAAGCTTGTGATGAGGAAAAACATGCTGACCTAGAGAATACACTGAAGTGAACCGTGTAGGAGTGGTTAGCAGATTGGAAAAAAAATAAGGAAGTTGGAAGATTTCTGGGTTCCTGTCTTGTCTCACCTGTAAGACCTCAGGCTAGAAACACAATATACTCCTTCTGAGCCTCAGTTTCTTCAACCATAAAATAAAAGCGTTAGACTTGACAATGCCCAAGTTTGCTTCCAATTATGCATATCTGATATTCAAATTTATCACAATTTGTACTTTTAAGGATAATCTCACTACCAAGTATATTTTTAAAAAACCCCATAAAACAAATAAAATGCAATAAAAATTAAATTTCCCTCTATTACATATCCCCATGGAAGAACTTCTGCATTAGTGGTTCTTAATAAAGGCATTCTTTATGCGGAAGACGCTCTTCTACTAGAGTTTTCTTCTGTTGCTGATAACCTCATTCATTAATTTTAGAGTGTTGTGATCTGGGTGATTATGCACATTCAGGGGTAATGCCCAAGCCAGGTGTGTTTTTTTGTGAATTTCCCAGGCAATTAGATCTGTGGATTATCGCTGGGTTAGCTATTTCCCCCTTTTTTGCACTCTTGAGAAATCTAAAACACAAGCCAAGTTCTCCCACTTTGGAGTGGGAGTAAAACATTAATTGGTATAAAACAGCATTAGCATGGTGTTTAGCTATAAAGTGGCATCAGTGCTTTGCCAGTTGCCACCAGACTCCTAACCATGTGAGTCTTGGTCCATAGCACACAGATGCTGATGGTGTAGGGGCCCGTGTACTGGGCATGAAGGGCACAAGGTGGGGGAGAACATGTAGGTTTTCTGGGTGGTTTCCTGAGGTTGGTACCCACTAGGCTGGGCCAGGATTAGGGCAATGGTAGCCGAGCACCCAGGGAGCAGGATTCAAGGAGTCATTCCAGGTTCCTGCAAGTGCTCCCCCGACTGTGGTCCTTGGATAGCTACCGACTCACAACTGCTGAGATCTGTCTGCTCTGGGTGGTGGAGACATCGCTGATCCCGCCCAGTCTCCATTCTTCTCTCCTCCCTGCTCTGTGCCTTCTGCACCTGCTGCATGATAATTTTTCAGCCTACAGTGAGACCTTTCTCCTCCACCAATGAAAATGCTCCTTTTTCACCACTGTTTTGTGTGGGTTTCTGTTTCTTGTTCCCTTCGATGAGAATAAATTAACTCTAGAAATGGGGCTTATAAAGACTCAAATTCAATCAGTGTCTTTTCAATGCTTCCTGTATCCCAAGCATTGTTCTAGACCCTTCTGGGAAATTAATTGTTCTACCTAGTTCTTTCTATATTATTATTTTTTTCAATTTTAAATTATTTTTTTAGTTACAGTTGACATTCAGTGTTATTGTATATTAGTTTCAGTACAGCATGGTGGTTAGATATTTACATAATTTATGTAGTGACCCTCCCCCATTTGCCTAGTACCCACCTGGCAATATACATAGTTATTATCATATTATTGACTATATTCCCTATGCTGTACTTTCATCCCCATGATATTTTGTGTCTATCAATTTGTACTTCTTAATTCCTTCATCTTTCTCACCCACCCCTCCAGCCCACTTCCATCTGACAGTCATCGGTTTGTCTTCTGTATCTATGTCAGTTTCTGTTTTGTTTGTTTATTTTATTCTTGAGATTCCACATATAAGTGAAATCATATGGTATGTCTTTCTGAGTCTGATTTGTTTAACTTAACATAAGACACTCTCAGTCCATTCATATTGTCATATATGATGGTAAGATGCCATTCTTTCTAATGGTCGAGTATCAAACTGAAGTATTCGCACAGTAAGGGAAACCACCAACAAAATGAAAAGACAACCTACTGAGTGGGAGAAGATGTTCACCAACAATACATCTGATAAAAGATTAATATCCAAAATTTTAAACAACTCATACAATTCAATACCAGAAAAACACACAATCCAATTAACAAATGGGCAGAGGACCTGAATAGATATTTCTTGAAAGAAAACATACAGGTGGCCAATAGACATATGCAAAGATGCTCAATATCACTAATCATCAGTGAAATGCAAATGAAAGCCACAATGAGATATTACCTCACACCTGTCAGAAATGCTATCATCAGTAAATCAGCAAACAACAAGTGTTGATAAGGATGTGGAGAAAAGGGAACCCTCATACCATGTTGGTCAGACTGCAAATTGGCATAGCCACTATGCAAAACAGTTTGAAGTTTCCTCAAAAAATTATTATAAAAACACAACTACTTTATGACCCAGTAATTCCACCTCTGAGTATTTATCCAAAGAAATCCAAAACAATAATTTAAAAGATATATGCACCCCTATGTGCATTGCAGTATTATTTACAATTGCCAAGATGTGGAAGCAACCCAAGTGCCTATCAATAGACGATGGGATAAAGAAGCAGTGGTACATGTACGCAATGGACTATTACTTTCTCTATTATTATACCTGCCTCCACAAAGGGATAATCGGGTCTTGGAAACTGACTGAATTTGCCCTAATAATGGGTTTATGAAACTAGCAAATTTACTTGACCCCCATCCTGCAGAACATTTTTTTTTGGAGTTTTCCAATAAAGGAGAAATATTGGAGGAATTTCCCAGGTCCAAATATTTGGAATGGATGTGAGCTTTTCCTGATTTGGGCTGGGAAAGTACTGCAGAGAAGACATTATAATTCTTTTGATTGCAAGGAGTTTGAAGGAATAGGAAAAGCCAGAGGTGTATGCTCTGTTGAGAGCTGATTTGAGGCAGGGGATCCATGGGCCACACAGCTCTCAGCAGCCCCCATAAAGGGAATGTGGGTCTGGATTTACAGGTGGATCTATGACTCTTAGTCAATGACATGCCCTAGCAAAAGTGGCAGCTCTAGGCATGAGAATGAATTGTTTGGGAGTGTGTGGAAATGTTGTATTAAGAAAATAAAGAGTTCGTCATCAAATTATTCACTCACTCAAAATACTTAGTGAGCACCTACTAAGTGCCACACTTGATTCTCAGCACTGAGAGACAGGGGTAAGCTACCAGATGAGAGCTTGGCTCACTGGAAGCTGTGGGCTGAGATCACATCAACATTTAAATGTGGAGCAGAGAAGGAGGGGTGACTAAGAGGACCAGGAATGGCCAGGAATGTGGCGGGGAAACCAATACAGAGTGGTTAGGTAAGCCTTGAGAAGAGGATGTTTTCAGAATAAGGGATAACAAGCCAAAGCCCTGTTATAGGGAACAGCAACCTAAGGAGGGAGAGCTGTCAAAAATCTCCATGTATCCACCACCTTACACCCTGACAACTTACAACTTTTCTTCCTTGGCTGTTCCTCAAGAGGCTTCCCTCTAACATTATGCACATCAGGATAGAGCAAATGATGTGCAGCGAGGAGGAAGCATGAAACATACACTGATGTGTGCGCTCTTAGTTGCAAGTTCTTGCTGTATGCTTCTGAGAGGCAAGTCTTGTGAACCGTGGTGGGCTTTAACACCAAGCATTGGAAATGGTGTTCTCATTTGGGGTCAAATCAGATCTGAGCAGCGGACGTAAGTGTGCAATGCTGAGAACGGAGCACCATTTTTCTGGTGTGTGTCTGCCAGGATGAACCATGGGCCCTGCCAGATCCTTTGGGAGATGAAATGCCAGAGAGCAGCCTGCCTCCTCAGAGAAAAGCCAACAGGGCGGCAATACCTCCAAAGGCAGGAAATTCAGAGAACGTTCTTTGGAAACCAACTCCCCTTTGTGCAATCAAGACAATACCTAGATCCCAACCCACTTGCTCCTCAGAGTAATCACAAGCTCCATTTATATAACCCTTGAGAGTTTATGAAGTGCTTCCATGGGTGTTATCTTATGGAATTTGTCTGAGTGTGTGGACGGCTTAGACGAGAAGCCCTCAAATCCTTCAGCTTGCTTAAGTGCCTTTGTCTCCTTTCCAAATTGGAGCCATGGAAACTGTGGCCACCCCTTGGGATGTGGTCTCTGCCTTTAAATAATTTGCCCCCCAGCAATCTTGGGAGTGAAAAATCATGACTGAATCATGAAAGTATGGGAGATTTTCTATTTTCTCCCATACTTTAGAGTTTTCCAAATGTTCTGTTACAAGCATGGCTACATTTGTAATTAGAAAAAAAAAGTTATTTAAAAAATCAGAAGAATCAAGTTTCTGAAATGCACCACCATCGACATGACTTGCTTCCAGGGCAAGCCTGACCAACAGGGTTGGCCTGACATCTTGGTGGAGCTTCCTGAATAAGAAGGCCCATCAGATTTTTGAACAGGGGCTGTAGAGGTCATCTTGTCAACCTGCTTTGCATAGCAGTCAGTGTGCAGAGAACACATCAGCCAGAAGCGATGTCCTACTTCTTTAAAATAGATACTTGGAAGGCTTTATCGCCAGCAGAGTGAAGCCAAAGATATCAATCCTTTTAGATGAAGTGAGATGGATTCTAAATGTGCTATTTTCTCTTTTAAATAGTTCATTGTTTTATTAAGTGATATGAACTCCTTAAAGAAAATGTGGTAAAAAACAACAAAAAAATTAAAACCATTCTGTCTATTAGAGATGACCTCAAAATTTCTTTCTCCCAATCGTTTGAAATGAAAGCAAGTATGTATTTTTATTTATTTTTTTCATAATGGTATTCATATATGTTTATATGAATTTCTGAATTTTATTTTCCAGAATGATTTCTTAGATCTGAATTTATTATGAAAAAAAAATTTAAAAACTTTATCCATAGTAAAAGGAAGACCACCTCCCACAATCTCCAATGCTTCCTCCTATGGTAGGTCCATTAGTTTATCAGGTGTGGTTCTCAGAGGTGACCCCACAAGACAGGCTGTCAATCCTTTGATTGTATGACTTGCCCTGTGTTGAGTTCCTAACTTTAATTTTCAAAGAAGGACAAATAGCTAATATATCACCAGACTTCTTGTCAATCCAAGACAGACTGTGTTTCTGTTCCATTACTCAGAAAGATGCCTTGATAGGGTATAATATTCTAGGTTTACAACTTTGTTCTCAAGATGTGTTAATCTTTGCTTCATTGTTTTTTAGAATTTATTGTTAAACAGTATGAGGCCAGTTAAAGTTGTATTTCTTTGTGTGTAAACTGATTTTTTTTCTGTTTATAAATGTGTAATACTTAAAATTTTATCCTAGTAGTTATACATTTTTTGGATAGGTCTATGTGGTTCCAGTATTGCCTTTTTACCACAACAATTTTCTTGGAACATGATGAGCTATTTGACCAACATATTCATGTTTCTTTTTCTCTCTGCAGGAAGATTTTCTTTAACTATGACTGTAGATATTGTACTGATTCCGATTGTTCCACTTAAGTCTGTTCTCTATTACATGTATTTTTAATATTTTCTTCCATCATTTAAATTTTTGTCTGGATTCTAGGTGAACTACTGAAGTTTGCCCTCCATATTACTGATTGATTTTCTGCAATGTCAATTATGTTTTTTACTGTCTCCAATGCAGTTTTATATTCAGTTGTTGCTTTCCTAATTTTCCTGAAGCCTTTTCTATATGACCTGTATCACTTTTAGTCGCCTCCTGCTAACTTTTCACCTCAGTCGTGTATCTCCTACTGATGTTCTCTTTTTTGCCTCATGGAGGCCAGGTCATTCTCTAAGTAATAATCACAGATCAATTTCGCAATTCCAGTTTTTATAATAAGTTTTTTTTTTCAGAAGTCTGCTCATCTTTTGAATTTTTATAGTGATGCTTTTGCCTGTTTTTATTCAATTTCCCCCTTGTTCTTCATGTTTTAATATTCTTGTTGTTGTTCTGTCCTCCCATAGTAAAGATGTTTCACTTACTCTTGGTCTCGCTCTCTGGTGCTGGTCATCTCTCTTTCTCGATTTCCTTTCTGGGGTGAGTCTGCAGGAATGAGATGGAAATTTCTTTCCATGCTGTCCAGTGCTACCATTTTGAAAAGGTGGCATACACAAGAGTGAAGAGTCCCAGCAGGTATTTCTACTAGAGCTTTCCATGTCTCTGCTCCCCCTTTCACCTTATATCACATTATCTGCAAGGACAATATTTCCCATGATCTTAAATGTTACTCTTTGCTTCTCTATATTTCTTGAAAAACATCTTGAGAGTCTCGTAATCTGAGTTCACACCCCAGTTTTACTTCTGATCAGCTTTGTGAGCTTTGGTTAGTAGTTTCATATCTTTGAACTTCACTTTCCAAAAATGAAGATAATAATATTGTCATTATTATGGAGTGCTGTGAGGTTTAAATGAGATAATGCTTGTAAAGTGCTTAGCACAGTGCATAGTAAATTTTAAAGATTCACTGCTCTTATCATTATTAATATTGCCATTCTGTCTTTGAATCAAGGTATAAAGAGAGATATTGAATGGAGTGGAGGGCATGAAATAGTATATTGATAATTTCAAAAAGAAGCATCCCCATGATAAAAAAGCACCTGTCCAATTTTGTGGTTGGCACAGCTGTTGAATTCCTGAACAATGGGGGAATATTTTTAATGATGCACAAATGGTGAATCACAAGATGGATTTCTAATCTGGTTTGATCGGCTTCTTAATTAGTAGAATTTCCTCCAAGGTTCTGATAAGAGTTTGCAAATCATAGTTTTCTCATTGCTGTTATGGTTTCATCTTGTGGGTCTTCATAGGTATTTCTGTGGGGAGGCTGATGGTGGTGAGTCTAGAGCTGTTATTCATTTGCAATATTAAGTTGGAACTCTCCAGGTTTATTTCTCAGTTAGTTTTCAAATAGGAAATACCAAATTTAACCTATTAGATATGTGAAAAAAAATGTGTTTGCACTAGTGATTTTCATTCTCTTGACTGCTATAAGTGGTTCTGTTTTTATCCAGATATCCTTTGTTAAATGTGTTCTAAGCCAGGGATGATGGAACCTTCTTCTCTTTTGTTTTATTATCATGCTTGTATTTTATCCACCTCATATCATGGCATAAAGAAATTGCATGTTTTGCTTTCTTATGGACCTTTAAAACCACTTGTTTGTGTTTCTCATGAGCATTCCTCAGGATCAAGCACAGAAATAAATTCAATGCCCTTGGCATCGAGCTGTGAATATATTTGAAAAGCATACTTGAACTCCACAGTATGATACAGCACTCCTGTTGAAACTATTGTTATTCTAAAAAAAATAAATCTTAGTCTATGGATTATCTCTTTATGTTGTGGGAAGATAAATATATTTTTAGTTGCAATGTTTTTGAGATACCCTGGATCTGGCTCACCAGTGTTCAGATTTGAAACTACTGTATTTTCCTGTTGACAGAGAATGCTTCGAGAAGCTTATTTGGTAGTGATGGGGAAGAATAGTGTTCCTCTGGCTTGGGGCCATACTGTCCAGCCTGAGTTTTGCTCAGGCTGCTTCCAATTACTCATTAATAAATCTAGCACTGACATGGCACTTTATTGTAAAATGTTTTCAGTTCTCTGAAAAACTCTCCTCAGACGTAGTTTACTACCATTATCACCCTATTGTTCACAGAATCTAGTATAATTCCTTAGGTCCCATGGGTTTTTGGTTTCTTTAGACAATTCATTTCCATTAATATTTACTGATGTGACTTTGGTTGCTTACCCCATGACAGATGGTAAGGTTAGAATGACTCATTCTGTGGTTGGGACATTGGGATATTGAGACATGAACAGGATGCTTTTCTTTTGAGCCTCAGAAATACAAGGAAACAAACAAATTAGCCCTTCCAGTGAGTGCTAAGGATGCCAGGGACATGTGGTTAAGTTACATAATGATGAGAAAGTCAAAAGAAGTATTGTCCTAAGGCTGGAGAAACAGGGTCACTCACTGCCTTTGGGATTCAGCCATATCTTTAGGTGTGCTGTCTGTCATTCATGGGGCACGTGGAGGCTCTGCTATCTGAATATCTGTTTCCAATAATAAAAAAAAGCCAGTGAAAAGTTAAACACCAACTTGAACTAGAAAGATTCAGGATGGCCAAAGATATTTCTAGGAATGCTATCTTGATCTCATCTCTCCTAGTTTGATTCAAGTCACTTGAGAACATTCTAGTTACAGGAGTTCCTTCTCAAAAAGTCCATGAGACAAAGCACAATTCACTATAGTTTAAGTTAGAGTTATGTTTATAGAATCAAAGACTTCACTGATGTGTAATCTGTATGCCTTAGTAGAAAGGGAGGGAAGAAAAGGAATTGGTATTTGCAAGTATATAGTATGCAAGATGATGCACTAGGATCTTGCAAATATTGTTTTGCTGACTTCTTTCCACCCTCTTCTGGTGACAGTTTTATTCCTATTGTCCCTTTTTTCATGGATGAGAAAACTGTGAGTCTGGATTTAGTCCTAGTATACCTTTGGTTCTCGAACTTCAGCAGTTATTGGAATATCCTGGAGGGCTCATTAAAACACAGATTGCTGGGCCTTATCCCAGAGTTGAGGATTAAGTTTATTTGGGTTGGCTCAAGGATTTGCATTTATAACAAGTTCCCAGGGGGTGCCAATGCTCCTGTTTAGACACCACTCTTTGAGAATCCCTGTTCTATACTGTCTTCAGAAACACGAGTCAAAATGGAAAGGTAGGCCCAGTTGATTGACATCTATCTATGTATACTTCTTCATGAGTCACCTAAAGATGGTGTTCATGTATAATAGGATGGCCAATTATCACAAACACTTTTGCACACATGTTGACATGCTGAACATGTACATAGAAGTAGAAAAAATTACAAAAGAAATAGATTTGGCCCCTGACATAAGAAAGTATCCAATTTAAATGTCCAACAGGTAAAGTACAAGGAGAGAACACATTCTTCTTTCTACCACACAGCAAAGAAGGAGGAGGAAAACAAGTAGTCATGTTTATGACAGTGTAGTGCTATATCATTTACAAAGAACTTTTACAGACATTGTTCAATTATGTCTTCATAAAATTCTTATAGGAGAGGCATATTAGTATATGAAACATATTCTTCACATGTTAGAGTTTTGGGGGCATTTTAGGTAGTCTTGGGGATAATAGAGTTGGGAATAGTTGACTTAGAAAGAATTTATGAGAGAGATTCTTTAGCAGGATCCCAAAGGAACAAGAAATGACTTGAAGAAGACCTTTTGATGAGAAGAAATGCCATGAGTAAAGATTCAGAATAGGGGCAAATAGTTCAGTTGCAGGGAGAAGCAGGGAGATGTAACAACACAGGCTGGTATGGGTAGAAAAATGGAGATGAACCAGTACAGTGGGAAGGTGTTTAAACAGCAGCACAGATTCTCGAGGAAAGCTATGAATGAACATTGCAGAGGTAGTTGGAGGTCATTATAGGGTCACCCAAAGGACCGTGATACAACCAGAGTGGTAGCTGAGGGAGGGAGGATCTTTATTGCTGGGTGTAGGGCAGACTGACATGGGTGCCCTGGAAGCTCTCTGTCACAGAGCGCAAACTGAGAGACATTATGGAGAACCTAGCGAAGTGGGTAATAAAGGGAATGTCCTGTGCTTTCTCCAGCATACCAAGTACATATTTAGAACCCAGATTCCCTGATGTCCTATGGTAGACATGAGAATATTACGGACAGTCATATCCACTTGACATTAGCCAATCTAGCCTGCTCCTTGAGAATAAAGACCTCCATGTGCTCAGCTCATGGAAAGAGTTGATAAATGCCTTGGATTGGGTGCCCACAGAAGGAGACTGAGACAAATATTTGAGTGCAAGTCACCTGTTTAGGAGCTGTGCCCACTCCACATGGGTTACAAGTGAGTAGAAGGTGTGACTTCAAGCCAGTTACCTCTGTGGGCAGTTGGAGCTCAGTTTTGCTGGGAATCCTGGGAGACACACAGACCTACCCAAATTGAGGGGCCAAGAAGGTGAAGTATTAATCCACTCCCTCCAATTAATTATGGGTGAGAGCTGTTTCAGGAGTCTTCACTTTCCCCACTTCTGGCTTGTTCTGCTGCTGTGGTCTCCTCAGGCCGACCCAGTGAGCAGACTGCGAGGTGTGTTGAAGGAAACAAATACCATTGACACGGGTGTCAATGTGTCTGCTACACAAACACAAAGAGAACCAGTGAAGGGACAAGAGAAAGCAAACACGCATGCACAGGGCCCTTCCTGCTGCTGACCTACGGTGTCCTTCTAGAACACACACATGCTTTTGGCTTTTCTATTTAGGCCCCTCCTCCCAGCTTCCCAAGGTGCCTTCCTGTTACTTCTCTGTCCTTGAGCATGTTTACAACATCTCCCAATTTAGTCTCATTTGCAAATTTAATTAACAGACTATTTACCCCTCTTCTGGATCATTAATGAAGATATCAAATAAGACCAGATCAAACATCAGTCCGAAAGTACCCTTCTTCTTCCCCTACCACCTCCCCTTCCCCCTTGCATTTTCTCACAACTTGGTGACCATTTACTGTCACTTTGGACTGAAGGGCCTTCAAGCCACTTCTAGGTCCTTGTCACAAGTCAAAACCAAGATCATCTGAGTGGATTTATGAAAGAATATTTAATGAGACATTGTGCCTCTCTAATCACTCAGTATTAACTGCATTTCCTTTGCCTAGCTAGTTTTTCAGTTCTCTCAGCAAATACTTTCCTGGAGCCAGCATTCCAACACATTTTAAAAACTCCTGGTATTGGTATGGTTGAGCTTTATCATGGAGACAAAACCCCAATTATTTCTTAAAGTGTCACTTAACTTTGTAAGTCCATTTTGGTGAGGAGCATGAAAACAGTTATACCTTATTTGATAGGTGAGGTTCAGGACATTCAGGCCAATACACAAAGCCTGACTCTATCACTGACTGACTCCAACCTCCATGTTTCCACCACTTTGTGAGGACCTTTTAAGCTTCTCTGATGAGTAGAAAGACAACCTTCTTCCCCACACCGACTAATAGGCAGCCGTACCTTGACTTTGCCATGCTGAAGAATCACTCCAGTTTAATTCATCACACATTTCTTTTTTATTCTTACAAAAAAATGAAACAAGAAATTATGAAAATGATAGTTCATGAAAGCACTCTCCTGCATAAAAGTTATGGAATTATTGAATCCAAGAGTTGGAAAGGACTTTAAAAGTCATCAGTCTGGGACATCATAATCTTTGGCTCCTGGCCGTCTTGGAATTGTGTACACATTTCTGAGCTGGTGTCTCTGTCATCCCTTTTCAAATCTTTGCATCCTCCAGCCTCAGATAATTATGTTGTTCCTGTTTCGAACGTAACCCATTCCAATGGTTGACAGAGGGAATTCTTAGAAAATCTTCCTTTTTCAAAAAAAATTTTGAATTGAAGTTAATGTTTTTGTAACTTTCACTCATTTGTCCTTCTCTGGCTTCCTAGAACTACTGGGGAGCCATCTAGTTGCTTTTCCACACAGCATCACGCTTTGGCAGCCTCTCTGTCCTCTCAAGAGAGCTGTTGCCTGAACCTCCTTAGTTCTGCAGCAGGCACCGGCAGGATGTGGTTTCAGTCCTTCCGCTTGCCCTTCTGACCTCTCCTGGACACCCTTCAGTTTTCCACGGCCTCCTTAGTGAGTCAGTCACTTGGAACACTTAAGCCAGGTGTAGTCTAATCTGTAAATGTGCTGTTGGTTTTTAAAGCTTTTAAAAAATCAATCAAGCAATCAGCAAGAGTTTATATCCCTTAAATGCTTCTACTAAACACTTAAATACAGAGTATGAAGGTAAGGCAAGATCCGGCAGGGCGTGGGGACGTACCAGCATGCTCAAGTTTAAGGAGGGAGAAGCAAATTTATTAAATCACCATTTTTGAAGCTCTCATTGAGAAGGGAGAGTACGGTTTTTTAAAACGTGTGCAGAGACATCTGAAACAATGTTCTCCAGCATGGGAAACATGGCTGACATCTGAGCATAAATCAAATGCATGGAACCACACTCTGCTGGTAGTCACTGTATTCTTCACTGTCACACATTTGTTTGGGAATATAAGCCAGTTTCATTGAAGAATGTTCTTAATGAAGCTCTTGAGTTTGTAGTTTTTACATGTCATGTGATACAATGGGAAGAACACATAGAGCAGTTCGGCTGGATACTAAAGGATGATGGTCCCGCTCACGGAAAAATGTACTAGTGAGACTGAGCTATGAACTAGCTGTTTTTTTCCCCATGGAACACTGTTTTTACTTGAAAGAATGACTGGCAGAAAGACTAGAGTTAGTCAGATTTGTTTATTTGGCAGACACTTTCTTAAAATTCAAAAAGTGAACCTGTCACTTCAAGGGAAACAACTGACAGTATTTTTTTATGATAAAAATTTAAGCTTTCAAGTGAAAATTAGAATTTGGGAAAACTTCTATCCACCACCCTGAACTTGACAGTTTCACAAGACTTAAGGAGTTTTGTTAAGTGATTGGTGGTGATATTAACAAATGCAGGTTTTGGATATTGTATAGTTAAATGTGTCAACATTTGGAAGATCTACATAACTTGGGGAACCAATATTTTCCTAATGATTAATACTGATAATATAAACTCATGCATGGGCCCTGGATCCATATAATATATAAATAGACCAATTAATTTTAATGTAACAGATTACAAACATTTAACTGTTATGGTTTCACATTTCATACTACAAGTGACCTTTAAGAAATTACTGTTGTTAAGCACTGTGTAGTGTCAAAGAAGAAAATACAAAATTATCTGAAAAGGCTATGAAAATACTTCTCCATTTTCCAACTCTAGATCTGTGTGAGGGTGAATAGTCCTAATTTACCTCCACCAGTACAACATAGTGAATGTAGGAGCAGATATTATAATCCAAATGTCTTCCATTCAATCAAATACAAGATGCTAAAAAATGTCACTCTCCCCACTATTTTTGTTTTGTTTTAAAAACAATGGTTAGTTTTTATTAAGATAGGTTAACAGGTAAAATGATTATGATTGTTATTTTAAAATAGACTAGCAAAGAAATATTTTTAAATTTCTCAGTTTTAACTTCTAATATAAGTTCTGATAAATATATAACGCACATTAAAAAAAAAAAAACCTCATTCACATCCTAAATATTTTTTAGAAAGTGTCAGTGGGTCTTGAGACCAAAAACTTTAAGACCCATTGAACTAAAACAAAAATGGACCATGAATGGGTAGCTGAATAGGGGAAGGAGGTAAATAAATTGGAAATGGTGTGGGTCAAAAGTTCAGGTAACAGAGAGGGCCAGGATATGAGGTAAAAGGTAGGATTAAAGTGATGATTGGCCTGCAAGGAACACTGAGAGAGGACAGAAAGAATTTAGGACCAAGGCCAGAAAGGAAATCCAAGTATCAAATAACCATCTATGATAAAAGGCAGAAGTTGCATTAAGAGCTTAAAATTTGAGAGAATATTGATAGAACTGTTAAATTGCTTATGGCCCTTTGTACTAATGATTGAATGGACTTGACTAGCTGTATGGGGATCAGAGTCATAAAGATGGAATAAAATTATGTCAATGAAGATTATTTTTAAAGTGCTATTTATTTAATAATAATAATAATGTTCTCATTTGTTGGGTATAATTATGTGCAAGGTAATATAGTAGGTGCTTTATGATTTTATTTCACAACCTCTTTTTTTTACAGGTGTCTTTAATTTTTTTCTTTAACTATGCTTTTCCAGTTTTACTGAGGTGTAATTAACAAATAAAATTGTAATACAGTCATGCATTGAATAACGACATTTAAGTCATTGATGGTGAGAATGCTCATAATCTGCTCTTAAGCAAATTTCAAGTATACAATACAATATTATTAACTATAGTCATCCTGTTTTACATTAGATCTTCAGAACTTTGTTCATTTATTTACTGAAAGTTCGTACCCTTGTAACATCTCACCATTTTCCCCACCTGCTAGTCCCTGGCAACAACTACTTTACTCTCTCTTCTGTAAGTTTCTCTCTCTCTCTCTCTGTTTAAGATTCCATGTATCAGTGATCACGTATAGTTTTTGTCTTTCTCTGTCTGGCTTATTTCACTTAGCATAATGTCCTCCAGGTTTATACATGTTGTTGCAAATGATTGGATTTCCTTCTTTTTAAGGTTGAGTAATATTCATATATATATGCACAAAAATGAATGCAAAGTAGATTAAAGTCTTAAACATAAAATATGAAACCATAGTATCTTAAAATGAATTTACTTTTGCATATGTACTATGACTATAAATTTCAACAAGTTTTATTTCAGTGGAATTCAGTCAAGGAAGGTCAATCTTAGTTTATCCCAGACTTGGTCCTAAACACGATTTCACCGTGGGCTTCACAATAATGTGGACATTTTTCCTAAAGAAACTTTTTATTCTTTTGCTTTAGGTATTCTTCCTCACAATTTTTGTGACATTGTTTTTCAAGCCTCATTCAAATAATGCAATGCATGTAAAGGTCTCCATTTGAACTTTTGTCTGATGATTTACCTTAAGACATCTTTTCTCCAAGCCTTCATTCCTGCTTTTCCTTAACCTGTCTAAAGAAGCCTTTGGTGATATTTGTCTAAGAAATGTCTTTTCTTGACAGCTCTATAGCTCATCTTTTCTGACTGTTCCATATTTGACACTTAGCCTCCTATCCTTAAGTTACGGCCATGTGTCAGATATTTTTTTATTTTTTAATTTTTTAAATAAGGCATATGAAAGTTTTGAAAACGTTTATTTTTTCTTTATGGTGCATAGATCTATAAAACTCCTAATTTGTCCCTTTCCCATTGACCATTTCTTTGGGTCATCATTCCTTCCTGTCTCACCATTGTCAAAATAGTATAAAGTGGTCTATCTTGGTGCAGAGATTGCCTTCCTTTCACTATCAGCCAAACATAGAGAACCAATCTGCCACCTGGGTGTTGGAGTCTGGGCTGGGCACACTTGGGAACTCTCAGCACACCCAAGACATCTAAGCAGAAAACATCCACCTAAATCACTGCCTATTTTTTTCTTTTTACCATGTATTCAGTACTCCACAAAAGAACCTTATTTAATTCTTATAATGATCTTATTTCAATTTTTTTTCAGCTGGAGAAACTAACCCAAAGTTCGAAGAGAACCAGTGGTAGAACTGGGATTTGAACCTAGAAATGTCTGACTCCTAAAGCCTGTATTCTCCACTTTTTTAATAGATATTTTAAAACATAGAATCAAATCTCGATTTGCAGCAAGTTTACCCCAAGCTAGACTGATTTTAGCCCTGTAAATCTTTAAGCTATGAGTTTGATATTACTTGTAAGAAAATAAGAAACTGCCAATTAGATATGATGGATAAAAATAAATTAAACAGAGCCATCTCAGAAATTCTTCCTTATAGCATTTCTGATCATTATTGAATGTTCTGTGGGATACGAGAAAAGTGTCAGAGTCATGGATATAGCACTGGAGGTCTTATTGCAGTTGCCTCATTCTTAAAAAGAGGAAGTTGCAGTTGAACAGCTCAAATTCCTTCTCTGCTTTCAGTCTGCTATGAAGTGATTCATTTTTATTTGCCTGGCCCAAGATAAAAAGTGAAGTACATCACCAACTCACCAACATCTCTCCTCAGTTACTCCTATGGAGTCTACTATGCTTCAATGGAAAATGAACTTCTTGATTTGTAGTTGACGTTAATAAAAATCATGTAATCCATTTATTTTAAATATTATCTTGGATTGTAAGTAATACTTTAGCAGAAAATGCTCACTTAAAAATTGTGTGTATACTAAAAGAACTTGTACCAAGTTAAAAAAAAAAACAAGTGAAGAAAAACAACAATAACAACAATAAACCAAGCCTCATACCCCTATACACCCAAATCTTCTTTAAGAAACACATGGAATCTCTTAAATTACATTTGTATCAAATTAACTTGGGTGGTCTGAACGTCATCAAGCATGCAGAAAGGGTTCCCATAAAAAGCTAATTTAAGAAAGTAGTTAGGGCATTGACAATCGAAGCAACCTGTTCTCTTGTTGTCAATGTGTTTTCTTTTAGGGAAACTTGCTCTTTCCTGCCCATGCTGAAAATATCTATGGCTCTCTGAGAGCTCAGCCTTAACATCTTCATGGGTGGCTCCAAATGGCTGCCATTTTTACCATGTGCAGAGTGACAGCTTCTCTTTATGCTTTGTTCAAATAGAGTCATGCTAAAACACTGATGGGTACTCTTATATGTGTGTATTAAAGTCAAGAAGCACTCCAACTGTATCACCTTCTCTTTGTAGTCAATTCAATTGTTCAATTGTTCATGAGAGAGTATTAATAACCCTAGAGAATTTTGATTGTGTTGCTCTCCATAATGGCTAAGGAATGGTGTTGAATTAAGAAGATATAAATGGCAGAAGTAGATTGTGATTGCTGGCCTGCTCTCAGAGGAAGGGGCAGGAAGAGGGAAAACAGCGGGCAGGGGTGAGCTGGGTTGCTGGAGTGCATATTTACACAGGACAATCACAGCTCAGCAGGGGACGTCCCCTATTTTGCCTCCAGAAAGGCTAATGGTGCTGATCTCAGCTAGAATTCACATGAAGGTTTATTACAACAAAATGAAACAAAACTCACAAGATACACTTTGCCTCTCTACCCAGGACACATCTCAAAGGCCTTGGGAATTGAATCAGTCTGTAGGACTGATTCTATCTGAGTTCATTTTCAAATTGTCCATCCAGGTAAAATGTACCATTTTGTATTCCGTGAATATGTATCAAATACTTGGCATGACAAGTATTTAATGGTGGATATTGTACCAGGTGCTAGAGATCTCAGCCTGAGTTCCCGTGTTGGCTATGAGCAATGTGTGTCACTTCAAAGATGTACAATAAGGAAGTCCTTCGTTTATTAATATCCAACACTTGTTCAACTATTACTCTATGCTAGGCAGTGTTCTGAATGTTTTACTTCCAGTAAACTCATTTATCTCACAATCTCATGAGGTATAATAACTCAATTGTTATCTCCATTTCGTAGATGAGAGACCTGAGGCCTAGAGACACTAAGTGGGTTACACATGGTCACTTGTAAGTGGCAGGACTGGGGTTCCAACCTATGCAGCTTGTTTCCAGTGTCCATGCCCTTAATCCGTAAAGGGTTTTGTTCATGGTTTTGTTCAAGCTCTCCCACTACTTGGCTTCCAAGGTTGAGAAGTTGAACCTCAATGGCATCCTGATTCATTGGCTGTCCCTCAGAAGGGAGTTCGCGCTGACCCACTTCTCTGTTGTGCTCCTTAAGAGACCCCTGCTCAAGTGGGAGCCAGCTCTTCATGCACTCTGTCCCACCTAGGGTGCTGGTCCAAATGCCAATCCCATTCCTGCTCTGATGTCCTATGCTGGGGCCAGGCCTGGGAACGTGCATATGTGATGAGGGGTCCTCAGGTATGACGCAGGTGATCCATGGTCTCCATGGAGAGACTGACAGCATTTGAAAAACAAGTTTCCAAAGCCTGGCTATTGTACAAAGTACCTTTCAACGGGGCATCCTGTAGAATGCACAGAACAGGTACTTTGTAGGTCTAAGAATTGAATTTTATTCTTTGTTTTGCCTCATCCATTTAACCCTTCCAAACTCAAGCGTTTTCATGTGCGAAATGGGAAAATAATACCCCTTTTTTGCCTATCTCAACGGAGTGTTATGACAGCACTTTGAAAAGTGTAAGGTGCTATACAAATATAAGACATTAGTATTCATTGTTGTTTTTCCTGTTTCTCACAAGTACTGTCAACTTCACATATGCACTGTTAATAGCCTGCTTTCAAATCGTGTTGACATTTTAGGTGATTCTTAAAGGACGTCAGAGTATTTCATCTGGGGGCTCTGTTCAGCTGTGACTGGCTGGCTCTGAGAGTACTGAGATGAGGGAGGAAGGACCCAGTGGGGAGAGGCTGGAGGCAGCTGAATTCAGTGAGGAGTTCGGGGGCAGTTATGACAGCAGTGAAGGCCAAGGTCTGGGGCAAAAGAGAGTTGGAATGTATTTATTGAAGTGCCCAGACCAAAGCCTTGGCAACAGGTGGTCCAGATCTAAACCCGGGATTTGAGGCTTCAGATAAAGTAATGGAGCCCTGACCAGGGCACCCCCTTGTACCAGCCTGCGATGGGACTATGCCAGATTCCAGTGATAGAGGGGCCACATGGAAAAGGGGAAGCTGGTTTCTGGCAGTGTGACTGCAGGGGGGCTGCTTTGGCCCCTCCCACTTCAATTTTGCCTGTTTGGAAGGAAATCACTCATGGGCTGATTACAAAGATGCCATCTGATTATTTGTGAATACCACAAACGAGGCTAAAGAAATGTTGTCTAAGTAGCAGACCATCAATGCACACACATGGATGATCAAACCTGCTCTTGTAATAAGACTTGAAGTGAATGCATACTTTGGAATGGCTGTGGGATGTTTGAAAATAAGTTTTTAAGTATTTGAGGTAGTTTCTTTATATTTTTACATACTAAGAGAAAAAAGAAAGGGTTACTGTTAGCAGGGATCTCTACAGGAAATTTCAGGACAGTCTTTGTCTAATTTTTGTATAGGTGGTCCCTGGCTGTATGACGGGTCGACTTAACATATATCAGCTTTGCAATGGGATGAAAGTGATATGCATTCAGTAATCTCCAAGTCATTATAAAAATGTATATAATTGAAGTAAAAACAACATGTTTGCCAGACGAGCCCCACCTCTTTCTTAGACATTACACCTCTACGTACCACCCCCTCAATGTAGACATTCTAAAGATTTGACTGGTGGGACGTGCTCCCCACAAAGCAGCAGAGCGAACAGGAGGTGAAACTGAGAAGCAAGCGCAGGTCTCCTGCCTCCCCTTCCGTGTCCTTCCCGCAGCTGTCCGCCATCTCTCCTGCACAAACACCCAGTGCCCTCCGGAGTTGCCCACCTTCAAGGGGGTCCGTCATGCTCCCCTTCTCCTTATCACAATTTCCCTTCTGTTTCCCTCCCTTCAGACCACAGCAATCAGCTAGATGTCCTTGGGATCACAGTAAAGCACAAATGTCTGTCAGCAGTGAATGTGTGGCCTCCCTCCAGAACTGGAACTTCCTGCTAAAAGCAAGAGGCTGGAGCAGCCAGAATGAGTGCATCTCCAGAGGTGGTATTTCAGCCATTGCAGCTGGTGTGTGTGTGGGGGGGTGTAGGAAGAAGTCAGGGAGAGAGAGCAAAGTTGTTATAGGAGAGCTTCTCCGGACGCCAATGTGTAAGGGTTACATTGAGTCATTAGTCTACTATTTCATTCATTTCTGTTACTTGTGTGTGTCTTCATTCAGTGGTACCTCCTTTAGATATATCCATTTGCCCCCTTTTGATATATCTGATGCTGGGGTTATATGATACTGGATCAATGGTTTTACACAGGATGCTTTGTCATTTCAGTAAAATAACCAGCTATTTTAGTCAATAATTGATTTGGCCACCCTCACAAAGAGATTCTCTCGTGGTGTAAACTAAGCATGTAGAGCCTTCTTAGGCTTTCTGTGAACTGCCTAATCCCTGACACAACCCTCAGTACAAAGATGAGCTTAGCCAGCTAAATATATACCTTTTGTGGTTGTTGTTGATGAAAACGACTCTTGTGGCAAATACATAAAATATTTAAGGTGAAAGAGGTTAGTATTATTTTGTATGTGTGTATGAGCTGTCTTCTCTGTAATAGGAAATAGCTCAGATTTTCCAATCTGTTGGGAAGTTAATCTTTATGGTACTTAAAATATATGTTTCTATTAATTTCATTACATTTGCTTACTTGGGAACATTGGGTGACATGAGTAGAACTTTGAAGTGATTATAAAGGTATATGGTGAAAAACTTTATGATTTTAGCTTTTGGGGTTTGTGTGTGTGTGTGTGTGTGTGTGTGTGTGTGTGTTAAAGTAACCTATTTGTTAAAGTATCTAAGAGTTCCTAAAAAAAGTTGACATACTTAGTTCACCCATTCATTCCCTCAGCAAAGAACATCGGTTCCATGGCCTGCCTTGTGACTCTTTCATGGGGGAGGGATAGATTTATATATCCAGGTGCCTTCCACCCAAGTATGAATTTTTAGAATGACTGTGCTCATGTTCATAATGAAAACAAATGAGAAATGAAACAATAAAAGTGTGTGCAAAAATGATAATTTTCAGTGTCTATAAATTAAGGGAGTGGTATGTTTTATCTAGAAACATTAATATTATGATTTATTTCAGTTTTATAACAGTTACTACTTTTTTATTAGTTTTATGATTTTCCAAGATGTGTGACATTCCTAGGAAGAGAAAAAACTGTTTGCTAATTTTTGTCTTTTGAACACTGCCATTCAGCTGAATATTAAAAAGTTAAAGGAAAGAAAGGAATAGGGAAGTTATAGGCCAAGGAATTATAGAGCCACAGAAAGAAGGGAAGATGCCATTCCAGAATTCAATAGTCTAAACTCCAGACAATTAAACTCATATTAAAGTGAAATGATTGCTTGTCCTACTTTCATCTGGTCAAATTCCTTCCAGAATTCCAATTCCCATGAATATTTAGCTTTCCTGGACTCAGGAATCAATCTGATTTTTATCTTGAGGAAACACATACCATATATGTCCTGAAAAACACAAATGCAAATTCAATGAAACCCCCTTATATTGAACCTACCTATATTGAATCCCTGTGTATAGCAATCAAATTGGAAACCCAGGTCTATTACATGCACATGTAATATTTCTAGAGTATATCAAATTCCATCCTATATCAAATTTTTTTTCCTTGGGTTCCTAGAAATTTAATATAAGCAAGTTTCACTCTATTTGAAAAGGACATGATGCAATATAATGTGTTTTTCAATGAATAGAATTCTTAGTAATTCAATTTACGTTCAGAAACTTCTTAAAGGTGACTCACTTCTTAGCGGCTGCACATCAGAGTTCAGTTCTGAAAAATTCACTCAGGTAACTTTGCTTTTGGAGTGGAAGACAGTAAAGGCAAATCAGAAAGATGTTGGGTGATTCGTACACAGTGTCTTTAAAAATAACTGTGACACATCCCAGTCAAGCAGAGAGGGGTTAGAAGTTTGAGAAACCAGACAAGCTCTTGATTCAGATTGATTTATTTATGTTTATTGTGTGTTTCAGGTGTATGAAATTTTGATTCAGATTTATAATGTATGACTGTCCTCTGGACACGGAGTTTCTCACAGGTGGTAACCCAGGCCTCACGCCTCATTATAACCCCAGCACACACAGTAAATGCTGAGGGAGCCTTGGCTGAATTATTAAGACAACTAGCGACAGGGCCATGGTCATAGGCACAAAGGAAAACTTAAAAATCATCACCTCCTCCTGCTTCTCTGGGGCTAGTGTTTTTTCATCTAACGTGTAATCAGAAGTTCCCTTCAATAATCCAACATTGTTAGTTCCTATTGCTTGGCATTTCTGCGAATGTCTCTTTTAAATTTTTTTTTTAGATAACTCATTTCTGATTCCACTTCTTTCTCATTTTAAACACACATCTATGTATCATGTAACTCTGATTATGATTATTGTTAAATAAAAGTAACTGATATAGCCTATGTTCAGCATCCCCTAAGTAGTAAACCCAGACTGTTAGAATGATATGCACTCATTAAAGAAATTCCATTTAAAATCTTGGAAAGCCTACATTAAGAATACTTTTCTCATTTTGCTCTGTCAATCTTTGCTGCACCTGTTAGCATGTTTAGCAAGTGGCTTTTTATAATTCACTCATCTTGTTGCAAGTGGAGAAAGATTCACAAAAGTAATTCTGATTATTCAAATTGTTTTGTAAAACATAAAATTAAAAACATATCCTATAATAAGCACTAATAAACTTAGCAGCAAGATATAAATAAAATGTAGGTTATTAAAATATTCTAATATGATGGGAAGGAGTTATAGGCTCATATAATTATCCTTGCTGAATGTAAACATTTTCTGAGATAGTTTAGACTATTTTTAGTGCTTGAAACCTTACCACTTTCTTGGATACACTGGGAGGATTGATATGCCTTCCATCATTACAAATTCTTGTTTTTTAACTCCCCAACACACAATAAACCTATGAAATCCATTAACTATAATTGATTTGCGTGCAAGGACAGAAAGGCCTTTCCTTGGCCCTCTCACTGTCTCAGACTGGTAGCCAAAATGAGTATGACGCCAAGTCCCATGCAAGTAATCAGGTACGCCATTTTTCATTTGAAAAGAAGTCCTCTCTAATAATAGAAATGCTGAAGGAGGTTATTACAATACTAAATGAGCTGGCAGGGTGATTTATGCTTGAAACAAATGTACCTTTTGATGGAATCCTCTTTAATTCCTTATATAAATCCTGGGCTTAGTGGGCAAGGGTCTGACTCTGGGAATCGATCAGTTGAATACCTGCAGTACTTCGAATTCACTTGGTTCATTTCTTGTGGACAAAACAGCTGTTTTCGGTAGTTTCCCCAGCAGGTGTCTGTTTGGGGATTAGTAATGCTTCACACGGTCGTACATCACAAGAAGTGGATGTGTAATTACATTAACTATGCTACATCTCTTTGGACTCACTTATCCCAAGTCACTGATATTGTTGCCATTCAATAATAATCCTACAAATACTGGTTAATTTTTTTTAACAGCAACAATGTCTTATATTAACACAGCAGTCTTAACTCTTCAAAATGTTTCCTTCCATTAGTCTTTGAGTGCGCCCGAGTATATTTATCCAGACCTGGGGTTTGTGAGTGAGAAGATCCTTCCTGAGTCCACTTCAGAACACAACCGGGTGTGATCATCTCTAGGATCTGAATGCAATTTAGAACACAGGAATTTGTGCAGTATTAGGGACTTTCAAGCTGTTGTAGACCCTAAGTATGGAGTCGGACCACTGGTGGTTGCTGAGAGGCTTAGGAAATACTCTACCCTGCAAGGAATACTGTCATTCCTGCCTATGCATTTCCCTCATGTTTTCCCTCCTCTTATTTCCCAAATGTACTCTTCTAGGTTTAGTTCCAAGTGTTCACTCAGATTCTTCCCTGAGAGGAATGTCTCTCAATGTTCTTAGAAATGCTGTAGAGTTTTTATCTTTCTAACAGCCCTTCTGTTTATTTTAGTTGTCTTGTCACCTCCCCATAGCTCCAAAATGCTCATAATTATAAATTCCGTGAGAGTTAAACTTTCAAGAATGTCCACACTACTTATGGATATCTCTCTTCCTACCCTTCTTCATCAGGGGCAAGGCCTGTGGCAGTATTTTACTCTCAAGTCACACAAAACATTCATCTCAGTACCTTGCACATAGTAAATGATCGATAAGCTTGTGTTGAGTTAAATTACATTTAATTTAATGAAAAAAATGATGGGTGAGAAAATGATGTTATTGAATCTAAAACAACAGTCATGGTTAGGACAATTGTTGCATTATAAAACATTGTTGGTTAGTTTGTTGGTTTTATTCACGCATTCCATGAATAGTTATCGAGTGTAGACCATGTAGCCAGGGGTTGTTCTAGTCACTGGGGATAGGGTGGTGAACATACAAGTAAGATTCCAGCTCTCATTTTGGTGGCAAAAAATAGAATAAACAAGGAAACAAATAAATATGACAACTTCAGAGAATAATAAGTTCTACAAAGAAAATGACATAGAAAAATTGAGATAGGATATACCTGGGTTGGGGGGATGGGGGAAGAAGGAAATCTTTTTGAGAAGATGACCTGAATCATGACATGAAGTTACAACATGGCAACAAGTATGACAGGTTTTTGGAAGACAGAAGGGAGACTCATGTGACCAGAGCAAAGTGAACCAGGGAGAAACACGTGAAAGGGAAGACTAGAGTAGTAGGAGTGCTTATGGCTGGATACTTTCTGGATAGCCCTCGTGTATGGTGTGCTGTGGGCGAAAGCTGCTTGGGGTGTGGCATGGGCAGATAGGATGGAGGAAATGCTATCTCTTCTAAATTGTGGGAAATGGAGTAATGGGGTTGAGAGCTGACCTCCCCTTCCCCACTCTTTTCCTCCCTCCTTCTCTCCCTCCCTCCCTCCCTCCCTCCCTCCTTCCCCTTTTCCCTTCCTTCCTTCCTTCCTTCCTTCCTTCCAGTGGGAAATACTAGAGGTTATTTGTGTTCTGATGGGGATGAACCATCAGTCTGAGGGAGAAACAATGGTAGAAGGGAAAGAAGGTGAAATGCTAAGAGGGTGGTCCATGTGAAGGCAGGAACACACGTGCCAGTCATGGAGGGATGGGGGAGGGTGTGACACTTCACAGTTGGGCTGCTATGTTCGCTGCTGGGACTGTGAGGAACCCCCAGTTCGTTTGCATCTCGGAGGAGTTTGAGGCATGGCCATCAGCTGAGAGGTGTAAGCAGCTTTAGAAGAAAGCATGAAATTAGTTTTTGGGACAGTGGGGAGCAAACCTTGTAAGGAGGTCTTATAACATTTTCTGGAATTGTTGACGTGTGTGTGTGTGTGATCATTGTAGGTGGTTAATTTTGAGAATGGCACATTTTAACAGCGGTATTAAGGGAGTCCTGTAACCGGAGCAGGATTAAAGAAAGGTCTAGAACATATTCCATAGGAAGGACTAAAGAACCTGGGCTTGAAGAATGTTTGACCTGAAGAAGAAATATTTAGAAGTAAGGTATCAGTTAAGAACATAGTTGTCAGGTCTGGCAGACTTAAATTTGAATCTTGGCTCTTTTATTATTAGCGGTGTGACCTTGGACAGGGTACCTACCCTCTTTGAGCCTCAATTCTTTCATCTGTGAGAAACATAAATAAACTTCCTGTATCAGCTTCCACATTGAGGCTCCAATAATATCTGCTGTTTACTCTGTGCGTGCGTGCGTGCACGCGTGCGTGTGTGTTTGTGTGTGTGAGTAGTGGTATTACTCCTTAAATAACCAAATAACTGTTATGTGGAAGCAACATCAGACTTCTTCTTTATAGTACTAGAACACAGATCCAGAACATGAGAAATTAAAAGCGTTTAGTAAAAATAACTTCCTCGTGGCTGGATCTGTTCTAACAGAAGGCAGTGGGCTTGCTACCACAGGAAGTGTTCATGCACGGTGACCACCTTTGGAGGGATTTTTAGGGACTCTTTCTGCCTTGTGACAAGAGTGGATTAATATGCTACACTCTTATAGCAAATGTATTGACATGCACGAGTATGTTCTGTATGTATGCATGTAGACCTTCTCGTGAGTAATTTGCATCGCAAGTTTGATTTGTGTGTGTATAAACACTTAGTTCTTGTAAAGCCTGAGAAATCAACAGTATTATGTTTTTGCACATATTATATTGTTGGATCATCTTAAGAATCCTATTAGGTGGATATTATTATTGTATTTTATTGACTGGAAATGAAAGTGATGAGAGATAGGGTTATTTGGCCATGAGCTTATAGGAAATTAGTGGAAGAATCAAGACCCAGACCTATGATTTTTCCAACAATTCCCACCCCAATTCCTTCAAGTGTCTTAGAGGTTATAGACAATCTGTTTGCACTGTTCAAAGACAACTCTCTTTATTAATTATGTAAAAGGGGAAGATTTATCTTAAAGATTATTTTAGATTTAATAATTTTTTATAATGCCCAATTATTTAAGCTAATTTATCTCATCTGTTCTCTTATATTGAGCAATCTTAGATTCAATTTGTAGAGCATTATTGTAATTTGCTAGTGTCCTAGTATTTATATAAAACAGCACTGAAGTGCAAAGTGTTATTACATCTAAATTTTATGATGAACAGCAGAAGTGGCCGGAGACATTCATGGGAGATACTATATGCAAACTGTATAAAAATCACTTAATGTTGTTAACTAAACAGAAAGGCTTAGCTAATATAGTCACATAAATCCAAATCATCCCTCAGGACCTCAGAATGGCTTAGAGTTTTATGGAGAGAAATATGAGTTCTTATAAGACTTTTGCCGTAATTGAAGGCTTTTACCAATTCTGTTCAAATATTGTGTGAAAGGAAAAGATTTCCCATCATTATTTCTGGTTACATGGAGAAAATATTTCACTGTGGTGAGAATCACAGTAGCATTCAGGGTTTTTTTTTTTTTTTTTTTTTAATATTCAAAGCAAGCTAGCTAATGCTTCTTTTTAAATTGGGACAGAAATACTACACAGTCGCTTTCTAAGAGACAAAAAATAATACTGTTCTTTAGAAAAATGAAACATTGTGAAGCAGATCAACTTCTGAGCTTTCTCGAAAATATGTCATCTGAGGAAAATAGCTGAAGCTTCAGTAGCATTTGCTAGAAACTCGACCGTCGTCAAAGGTGGTTAGGAGGGGAAATGGGAGGAGACAGAGCAGAAAGGCACGCAGGGGTGTCCCTGAGTTCCGGTGGATCAGGTGTGACGGTAACCAGGTCTTCCTAGTCAGTAATCAGGCTGATGTGAAGTGTCTTCAGAGTATAACGACTTACCGAAGAACCGTCTTTGTGTTTTCCCCTCTGTGCAGTTATAGGAGGTAAAAATAAACATTCCCTGCAGTTGTGCAGTTTAACCCAGCGATATGAAAAATGGCATCTGTGATTATTGGAATGTTGCCCGAAAAGAAGGACTTGTAGCATTAAAATGGCTAATGATTGACTCATTTGTTTTCTCTCACTCTCTTTCCCCACCTATAAACGACTTCAGAAGGGATTTCAGAAAGTGCCGGATTAATTTCCTAGGACTGCTGTAACACAGCACCACACACTGGGTGGCTTAGAGCACCAGACATGTATCGTTCTGAGGCTGGAAGTCGGGAGCGGAGGTGCTGACAGGGCCGTGCTCCTCGCGAAGGCTCTCGGGAAGCATCTGCTCCAGGCCCCTCTCCTCCCTTCCTGCAGCCTCAGGTGGTTTTTGCCTTGTAAATGCAGCACTCCGGTTACTTGGCCATTCCCTCCTTGTGCATCTTCACGTTGTTTTGTCTTTGTACCTGTGTGTTTCTGGACCCAAATTTCTCCTTTTATAAGGACACAAATCAAATTGGAATAAGGCCCACCTTAATGAGCTCATCTTAATTTTATTACCTCTACAGAGACCCTATTTCCAAATCAGGTCAAATTCTGAGGTCCTGAGGGATGATGATATTGGCTAAATGTTTGTGTCCCCTCAAAATTCCTGTGCTGGAACCTAATCCCCAAGGCAATGATGGTATTAGAAGGTAGGACCTTTGGGGGGTGATTAGGTCATGAGGGTAGAGCTCTCCAGAATGAGATTAGTGCCCTCATAATATAAACCCCTCAAGTTCTCTTGCTTCTTCCACCATGTGGGGACAAGGTGAGAAGACAGCATCAAGAACTGGGAAGCTGGCTCTCACCAGACAGCAAGTCTGCTGGCACCTAGATCTTAGACTTCCAGCCTCCAAAACTGTGAGAAATAAATGTCTGTTGTTTATCAGCTGCCCAGTCTAAGATACTCTGTTATAGCAGCCCAAATAGACTAAGGTAGGGGCTTAGGACTTCAGTTTTTGAGGGGACACAATTCAACCCACAACTAGTACCTTAAATATCATTTTTCTTTCATGAGATTAGTTGACCATTTATGGAGAAGCCACAAATCTTTCCACTTCTCATAGAATTTGAAACATATACTATTCATAGCATATTAAGGTGCTTGTTAATGTTATTTTAGGAGTTTGGTGCACAGTACTTTCCCGAGATACATTTTTTTCGACTGACTGTGTGATCATGTTATATGGTCATTTTCCAAAGCTTTTTATAACCTTCAACTCATTCTGGCATCATTCGGGGTTGTGAATGCTGAATTTGTTACCTAGAGCCAGGGACAACCTCCTCCAATGTCCTTGTCATCTCTGAACCATCTACCAAGGAGCCCTGCTAAGCAGAGGAGACTGAGGGTGTGAGAATATGGACAGGCAGCCTTTGACAACATATGTCAGACCTGTAAGTGAGTTTCTGTAGATTTTGCAGTCTTTAACCACAGAGCTCTGGAAGACCTGGGAGGAGCATTAGTGATGCATCCACTGGTTTATTTTCCCTTGGCTCTGCCAAGGTTTCCAGATTTCCCTGCTTTTTTGGTCTTTTCTGGTCCCTGAGAAGAATAGCAGGTTTGCTTGACCTACTGTCTGCCCAGGTGGGCTGCCTCCCCTTCTCTTTGCCTACCCTAATGCCACCTACCTCCAAGCCTGTACTTGTTCATTCCTGCAAAGAAAGTTCCTCCTTTTATGATTTTTCACCCCTGATAAGCGATCTCTTAGCACATTTGCATGTCCCACCTTGTGACACCTTTGTGTTACTGTTGTTTAACCCCTGAACATTTGGGGCATATTTGTGATAGCTCCCCAACCAAATTTTTAGCTTCTTGGGTAGGGACTGTTTCTCCACACACATGGAGCCTGTACACAGTGGGAACTCAATGAACACATCCTTGGAACTACAAAATGCTATTTCCCTCCAAATGGAAATTCTCTTTATGCGTTAGCTTCACGGATGCATGTGTTCCTTAGAATGGAAATGACGATCTTCAAATAACAAGTGACATTTTCAGAGAATCTCATATTACTTCTGTTCATCATAACAAATGAATCCTTAGAACATTCTGCCAACCCAAGAAGAGGGCATGTCAACCTCCCTGGTTTTTTATAAATGACAATATTGTGGGCTGTGATTCTTTGCCAAGATCCCGTGATTCTTAAATAAGTACAAAAATACAACTGTAGAATACTCGTTGTGATTGGGAGTTTTGTGGAAACCTGCAAAAAAGCTGGTTTTGTGTCCCGATTGCCTGAGGGCTAAAACAGAGCAGCACAAGTGGACAAGTAACCACCATCTGAAGGACACACTCCACAAGGCTGCCAAGGTGGTTAGATGTTCTAAAGCATGTAAAGCTCAGGGGCCAAGACAACAGGGTCCATCACCATTATGCTGGAATTGGCTGTATATACCCATATGCATGCATCTATGCAGTGAAATTAGACACCATTGAAATAGATATTTTAATTTCCTGAAGTGCGTCTACCCTGAGACTCGCAGAGTTCGTAATGTTGGCTTGATGGTCCACAGGAAATTGAAATAATGGAACCGTTTGGTAGCATTGAGTTGACCCTGTACATAGAAGCTGAACCTAAATGCCAGATTGAGGAATAAATTCTAATTTTTGAGTATAAAAGCCTTTTCCCTGAGCACAGCACCTTGCCATCTGTCTTTTTAATCTCTGCAAGGGAAACCTCAGCCTGATTCCAAACTCTCTCTCTCCATAATGGAAAATCTCCCTGTGTTTGATGAACCTAAGTGAAAAATGCAGTCTCATATCCATGTATTTATTAAATCTCTGGTTTCATAAAGCCTTCATTCCAAAGTAATATTCAAAATAAATTGCTTCCATGATTGTATTGTTAGAATGCACATGTATGATTTCTTCTTTCTGCATTCTAAGATGACAATGTATCTTGGGGCGCGTTAATGATGCAAATTCAAACTACCTGGGCAATCAGCAATGGACAGATCAGAAAATTGAAGTGATTGGGCCTAACGACTCTTTCTGAGTTCTTCTTAGTACCAGGAGGGCTCGGACGCCTCCTCCAGGAGACACAGCTTACCACTTTTCTTATCCTCTGCAGAGACTCTAAGTCAGAAAAAATGGATTCACTGATCCCACGATTCTCAGCGCTGCCTTGTGCTTGGGGTTCACCTGAGTTCTTTTTCAAGGTTTTAAATCGACCGTCACAGCCAAGAACGCTGCCTGTGGATTGCATGGCTATGCTAAATCCTGACACTCTACATTCTCCCAGCAGTCTACGTGGGAGTGTGGCTTCATGGCGGGTCATTCTCAATTCAGTCTGCTGCTTGCTACAGGGAGAAAACTCCTCCCACAGACTCAATGGGTTTGAGAACCAGCGTAGGCAGGCCCTTGGGCTTCTCACTTGTTCTTGGACTGCTACTGTTTGAGTAGTCAGAAAGACTCTCCCATATGGCCAGTATTTTCCCATTGCTTAGCAGGCACTAAGAGCTTTGCTTACTTATTTAATTCTTATGATAATCCTATGAGGGAGGGATGTTTATTATTCTCCATTATAGAAGAAGGACCTGGGGTTTAACAAGATTGAGACATGTGGCCATGTTTACATGGTTAGTAAGTAGTAAAACTGAGATTTGGACTTGGCCATCCTGCCATGTCTCTGAGGGTAGGGAGTGGTTAGCAGTCCCACTGCCTTGACCAAAGGCCAACTTTGCTGCTCTCTCCTTACGTGACCTATGGCAGGTTTCTATACTTCCTCAAGCTGTCCCTTCCCCCTTGTTCAAGGAAGTTAATGGGACCCAGCTACATAAGGCTGTTGGGGAGAATTAAGTGAGATAATGCATGAAATGCGCCTGACACAGAAAGTGTTCCATAAATGTCATCTAATGTTACTGTAACTATAGCCTGCAGTTACATGCGTGTCTGTCTCTAACTCTCTGGTTTCAGGACTAGCCCCGCTGTTTCTGCCATCCCAAAGGGAGAAGTCACTAAGTTGACTGTGTGAAGGCGTTCTGATGGAGGAATCCTAGCTTCTTAAATAAAGTAATGTGTTGAACTCCATGTGCTTATTGGCATTTAAGTTCCAAAGTAAAGAGATGTTACGTTCCTGCTTATGTTCAAGCTTCAGCAAAGTATGTTTCCAGGAAGGGAAATTCTGGTCACCTACTTCTCAAAGGAGTGACAGTAGGGGTGACTCAGAGTCCTGGTCTGAGAGCAAGGAGACCTGACTTCTAGTACGTCTTAGGTCAGAGGAGGCAGGGTTTTGTAATAGCTGGAACTCGGAGTTCTCATTGATAACATGGGAGACTAGAACAAAGCCTCTGCTAATGTTCTTTCCGCTCCTGATATCTGTGAAGTGCGTCCGCATCTTTCCTAAATGTCTCTTCCACTGTTTGCTTTTAACAAGGGCTGCATGCCTGAGCTGTGGGAGAGGAGTGCAGGAGGGGGAGACGAGGCAGGAGAGAAGTAACGAGGATGCAGATGCACGTGGGAGGCGGTGGGAGGGTTCAGGCTCACGCAGATGAGTAGGGAAAATGAGGGAAAGAAAAACCAAAATAAAAGGGTCAGATATAAGGAACAGTTGTAAAGCAAGCAAGCAAGAGCTTGGAAAATAATGACTCAATTTTATTCGATTAAAAACATTGTGATTTGATGCCTTTGCTAGTAACTTGATAGGGGATACTTCAGATTTGCCTCCTTTACTAAGAGGGTATGATGCTGAACGTTTTTATTCTAAGTCAAAGAAATAGTTTTTATTTATTTTTCAAAAATAGAAGCCAAAAACTTTTAGATAGTATATTTTAAAAAATATGGAATGCTTCACGAATTTGTCTGTCATTCTTGTATTGTTCCCATTTAGTGCCAAGGTGAACACCATGTTCTGAATTTGTTTTAATCAAAAGAAATGCACGTTACAGATAAGTGAGAATTCTTCAGCTGACCCAATTTTCTGCAAAAGTCACTCCCATGATTTGAGCATAGTGGATGATTTTAAGATGAATTCAAAGTGGAGTCAGGAATAAAGCCGTTAATATCTATTTAATAAAACATAATACATAGATCAGAAACAAAGTTATTAATATATATAAAAGCAGTCCTATCATCAAGATGGTATTTCAAATCAATGGGGAAATAATATTTTAGTAATTGACATTGCAACAATAGGTTAATAATTAAATTACTAAAATTATAAAAATTTAGCCTTATTAAAATGAAACAATCTTAAAAATGTTAAATTTCTGATTCACATATTTTACCTAAATTAAATTCTGGTTATAGTAAAATGAATTTTCAATTTAAAAATAAAACCATAATATAACAAGAATTAAACTTAAGATAATATTTTTGTACTATTGAGGTAGAAAAGCCTTTCTACACACGGTACCCAGGACAGCAATCATTAAAAAAAAACAAGGAAGAATCAGACCACACAAAGTCAAGATAAAACATAACTAAACTACGAGAAACAAAATCTTATGTGATCAAAAATACCATTTATAAACAAAAAGGACAGGGTAAGAAATAGATTTGAAGCATCCATGTTAAAGGGAACTTTATCTTTAAATTGTATTGAAGTATGTGAAGTCAATAAGAAAAAGACAAACACTTCAGTAAGAAAATGGGAAAGGGAATGAAAATGGGAGATGTACCAGACATTTACAGTAATGGTCCCCCAAATTAATGAAGACATGTGAAATAAAATGTTACAATGTTATGAAATTGTTGAGATACTATATTGTACAAGGTGAACAAGTCAATCCTGTTATTGGTGAAGGTGTCGGAGAATCCTGGACTCTCCTTTGGGATAGAAACTCTGGTCATTCTGAACGACAAGCAGGCGGAGGTACTCTTCTATGTACACATTTTAATTCCAAAATTGTGCTATGGAAATAATAAATGTATGAAACGAAGAGTAATTTTAACTGCAGGAATTATAAACCCAAATGACTATCAATAAGAAATAGACTTAAAATATTATTTTCTATCCATACAATGAAATACCATGTAGCCATTGCAGCACTTAGGTAGATCCATCTTAATCACATGGAAAGATGTCCTTAAAGTAAAAAGATACATTATGAAGCTGTTTATACAGAAAGTAAAAATTCATCTTTATGTTAGGTTGTGAGTTTTCACTAAAGACTTTTGAGAAATAAAGTAACTTAAGTAATAAAAAGGCATGTAAGTTTGTGTACAAAGGGAAAAACTGTTGAATGATGCATACCAAAATATTAAAAATGATAATGTCTGTGATAGATTGTATTTTATAATTTTTGTCATTTTATAAAATTGTTCCCAATGAGCATGCTTTTATAGTAAACAGTAAAGATAGTCTATTTGAAATATAAATATACGTGCAGAATATTTGTGAAGAAAATGACAGCTATCATCCTCAGACTTGTTGTGTATTGTGGAAGAACAAGGAAGGTTTCCAGGGCCTGGCACCTCTGGCCAGGTGCAGGTGCATTCTGAGAGGAAGCCCTCAGGCATTGCAGGTGTGCAGTGGGATGGTGTGGCATGTATGGAGACGGTGAGTGGCTAAGGGGCATGAGTGGGGACTGGTAATGTCTGCTGCGGGTCTGAGCGAGAGCAGAAAGCATGAAGACTAGGACTTGGGGTTGCTCTCAGTTTGATTTCCTTCTGAACCAGCAAATAGGCAGTATAGAGGACACAAGCACGATCAGGACTCACGTAAGTGAATGCAGGTATGTTGGATGTCTCTTCTTCTCACCCCCCGTCTCTGCTCTGCTGCTCTCCTTTGTCCTGGACATGCACTTGGAGTCTAGTGTCCTTTGTAGCCCCAGAAGGAGTTGCTGACCCTGTGGCCAGAGCTTTAAGGTCTAGACATCTTAAGCCTCAGACTGAGAAATAGTTTCTGTCATTCCTCTGAGTTTTTTCTATTACTTTGTATTTTAATTCTTTGACTTCTTTTCTCTTCTCTGCATAAGTTTTTCTGAGTCCTTGGGCTTATAGCATATTTGGTTTTGACCTATCATAGGTCCAGTGTTACAAAATGATGCAAATCCATCTTGCTACTAAAATTGATTTAAGATGGCTAAGAAAAATACACATAAGGTGACATAAAAATACAAAGATAAATAAATGAGAACATCAGGGTAAAAGGAGAATGTGAAAACAAGATAAAACAAGTCTAAGGAGAGAGTTAGTGTACAACATTCATGACGTGTTTATAATCCAGCTTGCGTATCTGTGAGAACTGAGCCACATTTTGGGGTTCTGAACATCTTAACATTCAAAGCTGAGATGAACCACGGTGAGTTAGAGGAAGGAAATGATCACTTAAAAGTGACACAGTATTCCTAAGGTTGAAAAAAACAAAAACAAAAATGTTGACCAGAAGTACAGTATTTCTGAGACCTGAAAGAGAACACAGTGTGATAGGGTAAGATAACAACATCCTCAACACCAACCTCAATAAATACAATAGCAGTGTTTTGCTCTATTGTCCCATTGTTCCATTGTTTCATGGACTATTCTATTTGTACCATCAAAGCAAACTTTGGCATGATACCAAAGCAAAATTTAATAAAAACTACTTCAGGATATAAATGCAACCCAAGTACACAGTTTTCTGATGATTTGGTTTGAACTAAGGGCACATTTAGACTATCTAGTGAAATCAATAGACTACATATACTCTTCAGACAATAAATACACTGAATATTATTTTTCATAAGCAAGCTTTTGATCGAACTCTTTGGAAAGCAAAGAGTTCAAGGTAATCTCTGGAAAAATCATGCAGTGAGATGTTGTTTTGTGTGCAGCTAGTTAAAGACAGATTCATATGTTTTGGCAATCCATCAACCAAGCCAAAAGATAGAGCAGACATTCTCAAGAAAATTAAGAATTGTAACTTAGATGGCCACTACTATTTCTCTATAGGGAGATTTTCATATTGTCTGTTGGGCTAACTTTTAAAGAATTGTATATTTATGTTTATTTTTAAGTTTGTAGATTTAGCAATATTTCATCTTTCGAGTTAAAGAATTGTTTTTGATCATCATTTTGGTATGCTGTTCAAAAGAAGTGCCTTGTAACGAAAATGTTTATGGCATGAGCATTTTGATATCTTTTTAAAACCTGTGCAATGAATTGGCTTCACAGCCTGGCATTTTCAGGGGAAGTGTGAGCAAGTAGTCTCATTATTGATAAATATTTTAAAACACGTGGTATTTACCCAGAAGGTCCCAATGGTTCAGTGTGCCTCCTGCAGAAATGGCATGTAATAAAACACTCCAGAATGAAATTTCAGAGGAAAAAAGGATACTGCACTTAAAACAAAAAATTCAATAAAAGAAATGTTAAAAAATCCCCAAAGCATTCCAACCAAGTTATGGGTTAATTACTTGGCACGTTTCCTTTTTTAATTCCAAGCTGCCTTTTTGTTAGCTGAGTAAACAAAGCATCTAGAATAAGTCAACTCTAGCCAATGATGACAGCCCATTAACATCATGACTGATAATAATGGTAATCCCTAAAGGCTTTGACAAGGCCACACATAAGCAATGTTTGACCGTCAGGGACGGTGTTGAGAAAGAAAGCAAAATAAAATCAAATAAGATAAGATAAAGTAAAAATTTAAAAAAAAGCTCTTATTTTTTCTGATAAAACCAAAGAAGTGAAGAAAATGGGCAGAAGAAAGTCATGTCTTCTGGCTGTTGCTAGATGCCTATACCGCGGGTCCAGGGTCCCTAGGAAAGAGAGCTTGGGGCACATCTTGCAGTCAGTCCGGTGGGGCTGACGAAAGGAGGAGGAGTTCCTAAATCTTGAATCCAGCAGTCTTGCACGGCTGTTACATTATACCAGTGGGTTTTAGGGCTGCAAGCGATTGATTGCTGCATCAAAAAATTGGTAGTTAGAACACTTGTTCACGCCTCAAGGAAAATGTTTTCATTAGAGATCATTTTATTTACATAATGTAGATCCTATCTCCTCCTCTCCTCCCTGAATTTTCTCTGAGTTCCAAAAGAGCAAGGTCTCTGCCTGTGTATTGTTTGCAGAAGGTGTATAGTGAATATTAAATAATGTTCAGTTACAAACAAGAAGCATACAGATTAGATTCGGTTAAAAAAACCAACAGCAATCACACAACACTGCTCCCCTCCAACCTTCCCCACACCAAAAAACCAACACCAAACAAACAGAAGATACCTCATCAACATGAGTCAAAACTTAAATTTTGTTGTGTACATTACCATTCTTACTATAGCTGGATTTTCTGAAAGATATTAATATTATATGGAGAGATTCATGTAAGGAAGAATTCTCCTACTGCATTTGGAAACCATCTCTTGAAGGAATAGTGTAAGATGAATCAGTAGGCAACCAGCGCAGAATCTCCTTGACCTTCAAAGGCTTGACATTCCACTCATGTATTTTAAAATAAAAACTTTGCCCAGGAAAATCTACAGAGAAATCAGGTTTATGCCTACATTTTATGATTGAGATTGCTGCTGCTTCTGTGAATGCCTGAAATGTTTGGTAAATTTAGACACTTACTCTTCTGTAGCTTCCCTGGGTATTGAAATAGTGAATTATATCCTCCCCTCCTATTTTAATCAAGGCAAAAAAAGAAGTGCTCTAAAAAAAATACATCATTGGTGTTTTCAAGCTGAAAGAGACAGTAGGCATTAGTTCATGTAATTCTTTAATTTGGCAAATGAGGAAACTGAGTCCCAAAGGGGCACAATCTGAGCCAAGGTCATACAGCTACTCTGTTGTAGAACTTAGTCAAACATCTAGTCTGGAGCTCATTAAGGCAGTGAAGGGTGGAATAAACCCATCTTTTGGAAAACACAATTGACCTGTGTATCCACTGGGATTTTGTCAGTGTTTTAAAGCTGTGTGAACCTAAGGTTTAGGTTTCAGATTAGCCCCTAGTTACTGCTAGAAAAGTAATACACTTTCATGCACCTTTTCTTCCCTAGCAAATACTCGCTGAGTACTTATTGTGGATAAGACACCGTACTAGGTGCTTCGAAGGTATGTAAGAATGCAAACATCATAGCCTCATTCTCTAGAAGTTACAAGTTGGTAAGTTAAATAGGAGGCCATTAGACTAAAGTGGCTCTAATGCTGGGCCACCTACATCAGCAAACCCAAATGTCAGCCTATAAACGCCCCAGAGTTATGAAATTGAAAACTAAGTACAATCAATCACAAACAGCCAACCAGCCTTTAAGCTATAGCCCTCCACATGATTTCCTTTAGTTTTTTCTACACTTTCTCTGTAGGAGTATTTCCCCAGGCTCCTCTGGGCACATAAGTGCTCCTAATCACTTCTGGTTTGGCGATACCCAATTTGAATCAATTTTTTGCTCAAATAAACTCTCAAAATTAAAAAATAGCTTCAGTTTATCTTTCAGCAAAATCCAGCATGGGGGATAACAAAGTGAAGCAGTTATATGACCCACATCAGGATGGGATGTATCCTCTATAATGACATAAAGTATTATAGGGAGTTTGGAAGAGGAATGAGCTTCTAATCGGGGGACGTTAGAGAGAAGATTTCTTAGGAGATGTGGTCTTTGGCAGGCGTTGAATGAGAAAGATTTGACAGGTGATGTTAGGGACAGTTCTTCTAGGAGGAGGAGGCGTGGGGAGCAAAGGCACAGAAACAGGGACGCTGAGTGAGTGTAGGGACTAGCTAACTGAGTGATATGATGAACACAATGGGTGGAAATGAGATAGACGTGGGCCCTCAACCACAAAAAGTAAAACCCAGATTTGATGTGCTGCTTTTCACCGACTTGCATTTTAAATATCCCTGGGAGGCAGCGAGTTGAACAAATATAAACCTTTACTTCTAAAGAATCCCAAGGGTCTAATACCCACTAAATTTGAGTGTGTCTGTCTTCTTGTCTAGCCTAGAATGAATGAATCACATCTCCAATGTAGACAGAAGGCTGCAGAATCAAACAGGTTAAACCCAGCAGTTCATACAAGGATTATAGATGTCAGGATCCCCACACCATGTCTAACGTGGCCCAGTAGCCAACTTTTCAACCCCCTACTCAGAGGCTGGGGACAGGAGAGGAGATGGTTATCTTGAGTTCCAACAATTTGTTTCTTTCCCCACCACCCATTCATTCATTATTCATTGAACAAAATTTAGTAAACACTTTTAATGAGCCAAGCAGTGTGCTAGAAAATGGAAGGCAACAATTTAAACAAACAAAATGCTCGGTGTGGTCCCTGCCATGGTGGAGCTTTCTACAAGGGAAGACAGTTTGAAAAGCCACAAGTACGCGGACCCTCAAATGCAGAAGTGCCATGTGGAAGGGCAGTGCAAGGCCACACGGTGGCTTTGGTGACACATGCAATCCAGGCGGTTCTTCCCCATTTAAGCCTCAGATGTATTTCCATGGGCAAGAGGAGAGCTTCTAGGCTGAGAGATGAGGGATGAGTGGGAGTCAGTGAGGCCGAGGAAGTGACAGAGCTACTGAGGCAGAGAAAAGAGCAGATGTTCAGACTGCACAGGAGACTCGGGCCATCCGAAGAACGAAAAGACCTGCTTTTGGCTGGAGTGTCAAGGCCAAGGGAAGGTGTGGGGAGGGAGTGAGATGAGATGAGATGAAGCTGCGGAGTGGGTAGAGGCCAGACCATGATGTCCCTGGTAGGTCAAGTGATGAAATTTGAGCCAACCCATCATTTTTCTTGTTTTCCCTTATTTTTTGTTTCTTTAGAAGGTAATTTTAGAGTTTTCAGTTCGACGCTAGAAATACATACAGGAGTCATGTTATAGAAAAGCTGTGGTAAGTACTGTAATTATTTAGAACTGCTCTGCCCCATACAATAACCACCAGCCAGCTGCTAGTGACTGCTGAGCACTCGAGATGTGCCTGCTCCAAACTCGGATGTCCTGCAATGACCAAACCAAAGTGCGTTTCTAAGCCTCAGTACAGCAAGAAGGATGTGCAATACCTGCGTAATGTTCCCATTGATTGTATTTTGAAATAATATTTTGGATATGTCAGGTTAGATAAAATATGTCATAAAAATCCAATTTTAACCTGTTTCTTTTTATTTTTTTCAATGTGGATATTAGAAAATGTAAAATATGTGAGTAGCATTCTATTTCTATTGGACAGTGTTGGGTTAAAAATAACCCCAATGCTCTTTTTAAGGGTAAAACAAGTCATGTATGGTTAAAAACTTCACTGAAACATCTTCTGGAGCCAAAACAAATTTGTGATTAAGACAGCATCATTAACATTAAATAAATGTCAGTAATTTAGATGGCTAGGCTAGCAGTAACTTTGCCTGATAGATGCACAAGGAGTTTACTAAGCAAATAAACACTGACAACTGGTTTGATCACAGGTTCGAGCCTCTTTAAGAGTAATAAGGCAATGATCATCTAGGAGCATCCTTACATTTCAAAAACTAATGGTAAAATTATGCATAATACAAATATGTATTTATTGTCAGAGGACCTTTACTTGGTAATAATTTATTACAGCTAAAAGCAACATAATTAGTACTTGACAATTCTTTCAACATTTTATAATTCACCCTTTGAAAAAGCTTATTCACATCTCCTGATAAATCTAAGTTAATGAGGTTTGAGTTTACTTCCTGCGGCTTGATCTACTGGCTTGTCCTCATTCATAAAGTTGAGTACTATCGTTGTAAAGATGAGGCCAAATAAACAAACACAGTAGCTCCCAGGGAAGACCCACTGGGCAGCAGGAGTCGGGAATTACCCGGACATAATCCAGGTTTCAGAAATGAGCACAGGGCCTAACTGAAAGGGTGAGGGATCAGAAATCTGGAATGGGGCAGAAATTAGCATAATTATTATTTTTACTTTTATTACGGGAAATTTGTTTTAGCTGTAACTACATTTTATAAAACAGGCAGGCATGCATGCCAATTGGGGCTCATTCCAGGCTGATGGCAGAAGGAAATCCACCCCTCAACCCCCTGTTTTAAAGTCAAGGGTGCGAGGTGCTGATCGTAGTGGAGGAAGTAGCAGAGGCATTCCCAAACGTTACCCTCAGAATTTATAGATTAATGGCCCATTAAGCTTTAAGTCTTAGGTGCTCTCTTTAAAGACACAATATTCACACTTAAGAAAAACAAAACAAAACAATTGTATTTTCCACTTTCCCTGAGGGATCTAGCAGAAAATTCATGAGTGATCTATCCCAAGACAGTCTACCACTCGTTGCAATAAAAGGGGGCAGAGACAGACATAAATATTTTAATATGGGAACCTTATGTCTCTTCAGTGATTCATTCCATTGCTTGTTCTGGTCCTCCCCAATCCCATCATCCCTCATATTCTGTAGAAGAATGCCATAATCATTTACTCTAGACCCAAACAAGACCTCCCTCAAATTCATTTTCAAGATCAACCATCTTTAATTGAATTATTGTTGTTTTTATCTAAGCATAGAAAATAAAACCAGAGAATTACCTAAGCTACCATCGTACAGAAGCTGCAGGAAATTGCTTACAGAGAGGGCTGTTGTATTAACTGCCTTACAAGAATGCCTGATTGTTTTAGGATTTCAGTATGGTAAATGGATTCCTTCAGCAAGTACAATTTTAGCGCATGGAACAGGGTTTGTGATGGCCTGTTCACTTATAAAGTAAGACGTTTAGTAATGTAATAGTCCTAACATTTAAACCTCAGATGTATTGCCATGCACAAGTAGTTAAGAACTCAAAAACAAGTAATTATCAATAGCATGTGTATGCAATAAGAGAAGCATCAGCTGAAAAAGATTGTATTTATGACATGGGCAAGAAGGGTATGTTAACTGACTGCAGAGGTGAGCCAACATAATATTTACTCTGCATTTTCAAAAAATACAGAGACAATCCTGGAAACTCAATGAACTTAGCTTTATTTTGTGAAGAAAGGCCCAAGGGAAAAGTAATCAGAAGAGAACTGCCTGGGGTGTATCTAGAGCCCCAAGATTCCTTTTTAGTCACCCAGAAGGAATCAATAAGTAGATAGTCTGACAACTAACACACAAGATAACATTTCTGAGTCTTTGAGAGGGCTGTGGTTTTCGAAGAGATGGAGCGTTAATAGACTTTTGAGTTGGAACTTTCTGTAGTGCTCGGCATGACCCTGCATTTCCTCAGCTGAGCTTCTGTGGTTCACATTGGGCTTTCTTTGTGGAATTAATTTCCTTCTGTCTCGAACTCCACTTACCAAGCTTCCACGCACATTTTTTTCCCAACTACGTTCATTCAAACCTCTATCTTCTGAGAAATCCCAGATTTGACTCCTAATACCAGCCTGCAGAAGGTGATCTTTCCTTTCCATGAATGTTACATCCATCTCATTCTTTCCCTTTTATTTTCTTCATTATATTTACATATTGAACTGGTCTGGTGTCCATTATTAGAGCATAAATTTCTAAAGGTCAAGCTCTTACTTAATTTTGTCTTCTGCCTCACCCTCCTGCCCAAAGTGTCAAGGTGCTTAATATATATTTCTTGAAAGAATCGTGGAAATGCTGTGCTAAGCTTGCTGTGGGAAGAATAACATCAAGGGCCTTACTTTTAATTAATTTAAATCTATAAGTCAGCTATAATAATCCTTGACATTACAATTGCCAATTTTCAATGATCACGTTGTGAACTGCTCATTTTATTCTGAAACTCCTTGCTGATACCCTAGAGTCCCTTTACTAAAGTGGTAAATAGATGGAAGAAAACTGCCTAAAAAGAGGGGAAAATATCATTTTGAGAAATTTGTGATAGCTTTTGAAGTAATTGATATCCTATCAGAGGAAGACACAAAAAATTGAGAATTAGTATTACTTTATAGACAGAAAAATTGAAAAATCATTATAACCAAATCCGATTTTAACATACATAATCTGGGGAGACAATTTTTATTCTTCAATTGTACCCTAATAAAGTTGGGAAAAAATTAATGGAAGGAAGCAAGAGAAAAAGACCTCAGATTTCATAATTTGAATGTTATTATCTTACCATCATGTGTGTATACATAACACCAAGTAACAATGAAGACCTAAGAAAATACTCTGAAATTTTTTGTTTGCCATATATAGCTAGTATTCAAAAGTACTTAAGGAAATCCCTGTAGAATCTTGATTATTTTCTCAGTTTTACACTAAGGTTATTATAAGAAACCTAATGATCTAATCACTCCTCAAGAAGAAATTGACCTATTAATTCCTGATGGAAGAATTAGCTTATACTGTGACTTTCAGAAAACATGGCTACTAGCCCAGGTTATAAAACTTGGAAAGTATTATAATGAAAGAGAGATGTAATCTTCCTATTACAAGATCCACCTGGCCATGTTTTACATTTACTTACCCTCCCTCTTCAGTTAAGTATCAGACATTTTGGTTATTCCCCTCCAATCTACCTGTTCTGTGTGTCTTGTTTTCCTCTCTCACGTCATCTGAGGACTTCTGCCACTTGTTTTGTTTTTATTTCTTATGTTTCTTCTAATGTCATGTGTTTCTCTGAGTATAAACCTTGTTCAAATCAGGTTAGCCAAAATAACCAGACTATTTTTTCTCAGCTGGAAAATGACCCCTATTATCCCAGGGCTGGAGGATGCATCCTTTGGGGGTGGGGCTCTCTTAAGGACCAGATTGTGCCCCACGGTTATGGCCAGGCCTATGCTGTTGTTTCCAGCAGAGGGCTAGAGTCATCCACTTCCTGTGGGGGGTGATCTCTCAGGTGATTCCACCTGCTGAGCCATAGCACCCTCCAGGGCCCAGAACTCGGGGGCCCCATGCACATTTTTTGCTATTCACCAGACTATGTCTTCCATTAGTCAACTGACCTTCTGCATCAGTGTCATTATTATTTTCACTAGAAAATTCCAGTTCACAGTCATGGTGGGCAAAAGCTTGCTCAGAAAAAAACCAATATTTTTCTTATATCTCCATTTGTTAATGGAGGTGATATCTACTAGGAGGGTAGAGGTCTTCTTACCTCAGCTGGCTAAAGCTCAATGTTAGGCAGCTCTACAGGGTGTCATTTCAGATGGTCTGACTAGTAAGCTTTGATATAGTTCTATATTTTTTTCAAGCAATTTCTTTGCCTCTGTCTTCTCTATTATAATACATGAAAATAGTGTTTTACACCCCATGAGGGTGTTGCAAAGACTAAATGAGTTGACACTTTTATTATTTTTGAATGATAAATTCTTGATGAATATTTTATGCTATTGTTACATTATTATTCATTCAGTGTTTTAACAAATAATTAATTACTTGGCACTCACTGTGATCTAGGTTCGGTGCAGGGTGCTGGCCATTCACAATGGACCGATTAGTTACTATTGTGATGAGTCCTATAAAGAAGCCGAGGGGACTATCAATCCTGATCCAGCCTGGTCTGGGGGATTTAAGGATGATTGTTCAGAAGACGAGGCACTGTGAGCTAAGTGCAAAGGATCCAATGATTATCCTTTTTGTTTTCTAAAGGAGGTAGCTCATTCCTTTTCAGTGCTGTGTGGTATTTCACAGTACAAGTTTACTACCATTTATTCAGCCATCACCATGACAAACAATGTTATGATGACAGCCCTTGTACTTACCTCCTTGTACTCTATGCAGTGTCTTTAAGTGGACATTGTGAATTGGAATTGCTGGATCAAAGTATAATAAGCTCATTGTTAGTATTAAATGACATCGCCAAAGCAAATGGCCTCATTGTGAGCTTTGTAAATATTAACTTGTGTCTGCTAAATAAATAATACCAGTAATAGGTAATTGTATAAATTTTGGATTTTACATTCATTCACTAAATGTTTATGGAACACAGAGTTTGGGCCAAGAACTATACGAAGGGATGAACAGTTTTGATCTATTCCTGGATTTTCTTTTCTCACACAATGGTACTTTCGGAAAACACTTGGGACAGGGCCTGACAGAGAGCGTGAGGTCCAAGTCAGCTACTGCTCCTTCTCCCTCCTCCTCCTCTTTCCACTCAAGGGAAGTAATTGCTGTCTCATAACTCCAAGTATTTTGTGTCATTATTACGTGTTCAGTATTTAGTACTTACCATTTTGCCCTTGTGTTGTTATTACCTCTCAGTGGTCATAACAAGGTGAGCTTTCTCATGTAGTCCTTGTAAGAATGAAAGTGTGGGACCATGGGGACAGCTGGCAGGAGTTTGATACCACTGCTTTTCTCCCTCCCTCCCTCTCTTCCGTCCTCTATCCTCCCTCCCCACCCTCCCTCCTTTCTCTTTCTTTCTTTCTTTCCTTTTTATTGCAGTAAAACACACTTAGTGTGAAATATACCCTCTACACAAATTGTTTAAGTGTATAGTACAGTATTGTTAGCTATATGCACATTGTTGTGGAGCTTATCTCTAGAACTTGATTTCATCCTGTATGATTGAAACGCTATACCCACCAAATAGCATCGGCCCCTCTCCCCTTCCCCCCCAGACCCTGGAAACCACCATTATACTTTCGGCTTCTATGAGTTTAACTATGTTAGATATCTCATATAAATAGTTGTGCTTCTGTGACTGGCTTACATCACTTAACATAATGCCCTTTTTGGGGGGAGCTAGGGATGATGGTCAGGGCAGATCCTGCATCCTCCTTTTGGTTAGTACTGGGGGTTCTGAGTGGACAGGTAGCTGTATTAAGGTCCCATTTCTATGATAGAGTCTTTCTTCTACATGTTATATCTTTTGAGCCTCTTAAAATCCCACGAAGTAGGTTCGATGATTAATGTTAAACCGACAAGGATAAAGAACCCAGAAATGCTGTGCTGCATCACCACTGGTCACACGGCCAGGACATAGTGATGCAGAGATTTTAACCCAGGTCACTCACTCTGAAGTCCATGTTGTAAAGCGGTATCTGCTTTTCCACGAAAGTCTAAGTTCTTCTGTTCCTAACTATGACATCACAACACAGCAAGATTTCTAAATTTACGTGTCTTCAGACGTGCCTTGGGAAGTAAACGTGTTCGCATCCGTATCTGCTCTTTCGCCTGTCTTCCATGGGTTGGTGGCACCACCCCCAGTGACCCACTCTTAGTCTCCTCCCACTCACTCTCATCCAGGCCACATCAAACCCCAGCCAGGACCATTACTCTGGCAGGCAATGCTAATGTCAATGGCTGGTTTCACATGTTGTCTTAAGTTAAATTTCAGCTTCATTAGGGAGACAGACCATACTGGGGGTACTGAGTCAGCGCTCTTCTGCTCCCGGGTGGCAGCAAGCAAGCTCTGCACGGGACCACTCTTGACCCTTTCTCAAGCCCCTCACCCCACTCCCAGCCCTCTCTCTGCCTGGCACTTCCCAAACCACCAAGCCTTCCAGCCTTCAGGAGAATGGACTAATCCTGTAGTTTCTGTCCTTACAGCGGGGGAAGATAAATTGCTCAGCCACGTACAATAACAAATATGGAGGCTCATTACCTTTCCTTTTTATTCCTTCAAGATTTCTTCCATTAAACATTCTGTTCTGTCAAAATTCAAAGTATGCTCCAGCAGCCCGTGTGTAGCCAAATGGACTACGGGTCCACTCATTTAGCATATTGTCGTTTTCAGACGTCTTGTCAAAGAAGGACACTCACAGAAATAAAACAAAAGAACAGAAGTCTCCAAACGAATGGACTCGCTTCACGGAGGAGCAAGTTGAAGGATTAAAATCGCTCATCAGATGTTCTGAAAAATCATTTCAGCTGCTGGGGGGGGGGGGGAGAGAAACAAAATTTTATTTTGAAGGATGTGTTCCAAGAACTTCCCCTTTGATGTTTTGAAAAACCATCTGTCATGTTTGTTTCCCTCCAGCCTGGATTTGGGGAGTGCGCGGCGGCCGGTGAAACCCTCCGCGGACGCACCGAGCAGGAGGCCTGTGCCCTTCCGCCACCTTCCGCCAAAAGGCTTGGAAATGAGACAGGTGGATGCCCGCAGACAGTTGCTTGCGCTGGACTGTGCTGTGCAGGACACGGAATGCTATTCTGACCTGTTGCTGGTGTCTCAGACCTTGTGCTGGGGCCGTGGGCGGCGGGGAAAGGCCAACGCGCACGGAGGTGTCGCGGGCGCGAGCGCGTTTAGTTCCCGCCGCGGTTCCGCGCTCCCAACACAAACTTCTTTTATGTTTTCGTGCATGGAGGTGGGTCTTCAGAGTGCCGTTCTTCCTTTAGGATAAAGACCTCGACTTTCAATTCATCTTGCTTGATTAATTTCATGATGTAATTTGCCCTGGCTTGCTGATTGCATCACAAGGAGCTGGCTCTTCCCTGCAAGAACCGCCAACGTGTTGGGATACTTTTCCTGGTGGTTTCTTTGAACCTGATGCCACATGCAAAGAAGACACAGCTCCCTCCCACGAGGCAGAATAATCGTTCCCTGGAAAGAGGAGACGTTCACAGATCAATAACTGCCTCGGAGCAGGAGAGAAAACAAGAATGTGAGAAGCTCATTATAATTTAAGACTTTTCTAAATAAATAAATAGCAAGCACCAACATGCTCAGAATAATCGTGTGGAAGTGACTGACAAAGTGTGAGCTTGTAAATTCAGATACATAGTTGCAAAAGCTTCACGATAATTAAACACGATGATGCCTATGGACTATTTCAGTGATAATTTGTTTAAAATAGATGGGCCAACTCTACCATCTATATGTGTAGGTACAATGAAAATTAGCATACCTTGCAGGTGGAGTAGCCTGATACCTAACAATATCAGGGATTCTTTGAAATGCAAGCCAAATTTCAAAATCAACACAAGAACACTCAGATATTTACGGAAGAAATGATAAGACGTTTGGGATTAGCCTCAAAAGAATCCGGCCTGTATGGGGAGGGGCTGGTGAGAATTCAGATGAACCGAGATTGGCTAAGCCTTGCTAATCATTGGCAGGAGTGAAAGGTACAAGGGATACAGTATTTATTTACTCTACTTTTGTATATGTTTGAAATTTTCCAGGCGAAAATAAACATGTAAGGATTAGGGGGAATAATGTGACAAATGGTGGAGTTTGGGATATTGCAGTGTTTTATCAGAGTCTGAGGTAGAAAAACATAGTCCGTAGGTGGTTACAGTTTATGTTACAAGTTTTCCTTAAGTATGCACGAATGACAAGATAGAGACATGCAGGGTGGCCATTCATGATTCCGATGCCTGACAACTCGAGAGAGCTCAGAAGGAGAAGAGAAAGAGGCACCATTAATTTAATTTAAATTCATTGAACGTTAATTTAAAAATGATTTTCTTTTACAAGAATGATGTCTTGTAACTCAGATAGTTGCATGATTTGTTTTCTCCCCAAATAGAGGGTAAGTTTCTTAAATTGCTGACTTCTTTTCTTGACTAATTTTAAACCTGTACCAGGATCTATCAGAGCTTTGTTTGCAGTCAGCCCTTAGGACCTATGCGGGCATTTGGGTGAATTATAACTTTAAAAATGCATATCTGATTGAACATTTCTGACTCACAGATAAATATGCCAAAAACACAGTTAAAAGATGGAAGATGTCATTGTTTCTGAAGATAAGAAGAGAATAATGGGGAAAATCTCTCTTTTTTCCATCCTCACTCCTCACCTTTTTAATTGCATTTTGAAATACCCTGCAAATACACGTCGTTTAGAGCTGTCTGACGGAGCAAGTTCTCATTTTCAAGCTAAACTGAGGGATAGGGCTTATGTCACTGACAGATCCACGAGAGGTGGTTTTTTCAAAACAGTGTTCTGTGCAGGCTTCAGATTTTTCAAAAATGCTTTCAATTCGGTGATGTTGTTGGAAAAATATTTGCCTCCAAATCAGTGTGCAGCGTAAGACAGAGGGGCTGAGGCCGGGGCGCTCTGCGTTAGCAGGAACGGGGAGCGCTGTTACTGTCTGGTCCAAACTGCAATTCCTGCTGCTTCGGAGGCCGCGCAGTTCTGTGAGAAACAGGAGGCCGTTGCTGGAGTTAACGTTGGCATCGCACTTGGAAGCACCCAACCTGTGTCGTGGTGGTGGACAGCTTGCCCGTGCAGACTGTGATGTGTAGTTCTTTGGAGAACGTTTTGATAGATTCACATCATGTCTGAGGTAAGGTTTGAAGACGGAAAATCGTGTTTGGTTTTGATTCTGTTGTTGGTCGCTGCTCACCTGGCCTGCGTATTACTGTTTCTCTAGGACAGCCTTGAACGTCTTGGGGAGTGGGTACCAAACTGAAGCCAACAATAGTCTATTTTCTTTCCTGATAAGGAATATTCTGGAAGGGCCAGATGGGAGGAACTTCTGTGATCAGTCTTCTGAGGAACTCTGAGAACAAGGTTAATGATCAGGTCTTTTCCCCTCAAAAGGTAGCCCCCTTGTCCTCGGAGAATCCCTGAAAACAGAAGCTGATTTCTCAGCCCCAGGGCAGGACCCCTGGGGCAGAGGTGGAGGGAGGGGGATAGAACCCAGCATGGCCACTCTCCATCCTCAGAGCCCTTCAGCAAAGTCAGCCTGGGGCTCTTTATACAACTGTTTACAAGCTTATAGTTCTACCATCTCAAAAATAAAATGCTAATAACTCGAGGAGCTTTACTTAAATTTTAGTTTTAAATGACCCAGTAGTATCTTTAGTTTCTGCATGGAGGTCATTGTAGAGACCTGACCCACTTCCAGGAATTCATGGAACTCTGACCTGTGAATCTAATGCCTAAGACTGGAATCAAGAGATTTTGATCTGGAAAATTGCCCTCAAAAATAAATGTTCTGGAGTAAGAGGTGAAAGAAGCTGTCCTTGGTTTATTCTGAGGAGTAGGTGAGGCTTCTCTTCTGTACTTTGCCAGTCTCTTCTTTCTAGAACTTCGAGGAATCTCTTTCCCACTCCTTCCAACTGCTCACAATCTCATCTCTCTCCCCCCTTCTTTCCTCGCTCTCTCTCTCTCTCTCTCTCTCTTGAACTGCCTTTCTCACACAAAATTACATTCTCTTTCTTTTTATCAAAACCTGCTTCTTGTTAAGAATCTGAAAAGAATTTCACAGGAATAACTAAAATGTTCTTCCTCTTTGAAACAAATGTCCTTGAATTATATGAAAAAAAAAAAAAAACACAACAACAAAAAAAACCCCACAAAAGTTAAGGAGAAAAGGAAACGGAAATGAAATCTTAGGCTTTTAGGCATCAGAAATAACAGGTGAGGGTGGAATATTCTCCATGGAGCGGCTGTCTACTCAGGAGACCTTCTGGTGTTACACTCTGCGACCCACCCCTGTAACCTGGGGGATGCCTGTGAACAGTCCAGGAGAAAGGGCAGGGCAGAGAAAGTGGACACATCTGCCCGCCTGTGCTGTGGAAGGCGCAATCAGTATAATTACACAAAGCCCAGAGCACATTCTGCATTCTGCAGAATCCAGATGCAAAGCCCCGAGTAGCCCCGCAGCGAGCCGGGGGGGGGGGGGGGCAGCCCCCCCGGGGGCGGGGGGGGGCAGCCCTCGTGCTGTGCCAGCCACACCACCCTTTGCGGAAGAGGCGGAAGTGGGGCCTTCACAGTCGTGAACTTCCGGAGCGCCACAGCCACGCCCACGCTTGGGAAAGGCACCGGCGTCACTCACTTCAGAGGGTAATTCTCAGGATCTGGAAACTGCAAAAGAGGGAGACAGGTGTTTGCCATAGCAATTTTACATCCACCTAGAGCAGCACGGGGCGGCCTCTCCCCACCCTCTGGCAAGAGGAAACTTAGGCGTTCCCGGGCCTTGGCTTTAATTTAGGCAAGTCCCCAAATTCAGGACCAGGTAGCAGAGGTGAAGCGGGAGGGGGAAGGCTGAGGCTGACGCGTGATCCACAAGCACCGGAGGGTCCGAAGAATTTCAGACTGGGAAGGCACCCGTTTGAAACAGGAAGTGGTATCTACCCAATTCCAAATGTAAATAGCGCCCCCAGGTAAAAGCTTGGAGGTTCCATACCTGCTTCATCATGACCTCAGGCCGCGTGGGAGTGTGTCGGGAGAATCGGATTCTTCTCCTAAGCATCTTCTGACTCCAAGGATTTCAGAAATCACAAACAGCAATGCTGAGGGGAAGAAAAGAACAATGATTTGCTTGTTGGCAGCAAGCTCTGTCCTAAGAAAATGAAACTTCTGAAGTCAAAGGACTGAGTGTGAACCGTTGTTCAAGAAATTTCACCAAACTTGTTGTGTAGGTAAAGGGCAATCCTTGTAGAGTTCTGGGATTTCTCATCTCTGAATGCATTTCAGGAATGATGTTTAGCCTGAGGGCTTGTGATGTGCAGACTTTTCAGTTAAACAAATATTTCTGCTTTCACATCTTCTGTTTAACTTGTGTTGAGACACCTACATTCAGCCTCTAGCAATGTCTGTTATGTCTACCTTAGCCTCTCCAATATGCTGTTCTTAAAGGGACAATGAAGGGTCACTGACGGGCTTGCAAGGGAACGAGCTCAAGCATAGGAACCAGTTGATAAAGACTTGAGAATTTTTTTTTAACACTAGCTAGACATATTAACTTTAGAGAGAAAAATTATTAGGTAGAAAAAGACAAGCTTCACATTTTCCTTCCAAGAACACCAAGAAGTATAACTCCCAAACCTGTCTTATTACAAGAGTTTATAGTTGAGAGTGACATATCTTAATACTTTTATTTTACTTTCATCTTGAAGAGCCCTGTTCTGTCACAGGTTATTAGTGTGGGATTCCTGGACACGGTGTGGGGCCTGTCCCCTCTTCAATCCCAGGCGCTCCTCCCTTTATGTTATAACTAGCCCCTCCACGTCATGAGAAGACATTTCACAAGGGAAAACCATAGAAACTGTATGAAGTGGGTGAGAACATAAAACAGGATGCTGCATGAAATCACCTACTGAAATTGTGGGATAGAAGTTATTGCAAACATCATCATTTTTTTTTCTTTAAGAAAGAATATTCTATAATGAAAATAACAACAACAAACTAGGTCAACCACATTCTCACCGAGAGGCTTTTCTGCATGAATTTCTGCTGGTAATCCTGGGAACCCCCAAAAGAAGTGAAAAAGTCTGGGAGCTCTTGCTAATAAGTCAAAAAGCCTGTATCATGGATGTTGCTTTCTTGACTGCAATAAGATTGTGTTCAAATCAGATACATACAAAAACTGTGGTGATCTTGTCCTCACAATGTGATCGAAAGTTCTTAGTGTCTGTCCGCTGGGTCAATGATAAATAAAACGTTGGAAAACAGGTCAGATTTTTGCTTAATAATGTTTTCAAAGGCTAAAGCTTTCTAAACACAGGACTCATAGAAGAAAACGTAGTTAAAGAGGGAAATGTGAGTTTCTGTCCTTTAATAGTCATTTATCGTTAAGGCACTTGGCTGTAGGGTGTGCTAGTATTTATAATTCTTTGAGTCTTATATCAAAATGTACACACAAATATCAGATTAGGTTCTCTAATTAAATAATTAAGCTGGTGATCCAGTGACATTTGGAAGATGACTCAAGCAATTAGCAGTCCTGGCAACTAGCATGACTAGTATACAAATTTTAGTTCTGAAAATCTGCAACGGCGCTATCTACAATATTAACAACTCAGCACAGAAATGAAAATAATGTGAATTGCAGAAGAATAAAAAGCCTTAGCAAATGGTTTAGAAGTGTCAAAGCTGGGGGAGCTGAGTGATTTATAAACTGTGTGAGCCATTGCTGCCTGGTAGTCACCCCTTTTGTCCCACCCCCCTGCCCACCCCACCTCTCGCCCCACTCCAGGCTTGGCTGTAGAACTCTACCCTTCATTATCACTTTTGTGGTTTTTACCTGCTTGGGAGCCTCTGTGAGTGATTATACTACTGTTTTAACATGCACCATTATTATAATATTATTTAAAATTCTTGCCTAGGACATGTCTGGCTCATAGTTAGGGCTCAATAAATACACATAGATGAATGACTAAATTTATTTTTTTTACATCTTATATGAATATCACCTGAACACTTATTAAATGAGCATATTTAGTGCTAGTCTTAAAAAGTACTAAAAAAAATATTGCTATTGAATTCAGATGTGATAAATACTATTATTAAGCTTCTATTATTTTGATGATATGTGTGTGTGAAAGAGAGAGAAAGAGAGAGAGAGTCTGTGTTTTTAAAAAGTCTTAAAAAGAAACCACAAAGGCTGTAGACTTCTGCACATTCTCCTGTTTACACTTATTCCTATGAAAACTCAGTCTTGACAAGTGTGAGTTGTGATTCTCTGAGGTCTTCAGCTGCACAGTCTTTTCATAAAGTGTATTTGTCTGGTATATAAAGTTGTTTAGATGAATCTAACCCAGGAAAGGATGTTTCGAACAGATGTTCACTCTTCTGTTGGGCTTAAGGCAGTCACCCCTCCCCTTTGTGTACCTTTGAACTGATGTAGAGCTTTAAGCAAATTGCTGACTTGTGCTCCAATTTCATGTTTAGAATATTGGATGATCTTTGGTCATCTACTTCTTCCTTAATATCCTTACCTGAGATACAAACATGTAGCAAAATAGAACTGTAAACTCTGCAGCTTCAATACTTGATCTTAGCCAAAAGGCCGAGAAGTGATAAACTTCGCAGCTTCTAAAAGTCAAAATTATCTTTTTCTGTGTTTCATTTTTTAAATGAAAAGCATGCCCCTCCCTCATTTACACCATTTTGGAGCTCCCTGAAGGTGCTGCAACTATATCTAGTACTATTGGAAACTAAATACTGAAACTTGGGTAGGAGCTAAAGACAGCAAGGTGGAGCATGGATCTCTCTTTACAGTCTAAATGGAATTTCTTACTAGCTGTATTCTGCAGGAGCTGTCTGAATCTTCCAGAGGGAGGAGTGTATAACCCATTTGCCATTCTTCCAACCTATTTTCTGTTCTTCCTCTTTGGGTTGAGGTATACAGGGCTCAAGACCACACTTGAAGACTTTCAAGATGACATTCAACTTGGGAATTTGAGTCCCATGGAGATAGTGTAAGAGGCCATTTAATCACCCATTTTTAGTGGAATTGAAGAATGTCTTCATGAATATTGGCATAGATTAACAAAATGATTGATCCTAATTAGACCAAAGTTTAGGCTACTCACCTGTGGAAACAACTTTACTTATCACTTATAGAATGGTTTAAAATCTGTTTTGTTAGACTGATCTATCTTAATAATTAAAATGATGTGTTTTCACAATGTGGTCATTATTGCAAATGATTCCAAGTACCTTATTTAGAAATTTTAATATTTCTTTAGTAAACTAGGAAGCACAAAAGAAGTCCTGTAAAATGAGAGTATCCATAGCTCAGATTTTTCTTAATTCAACTGTCTTCACTTCAAGAGCCTTAGCAATATGTACCTGCAGATCTAGTCAGTAAACTGTATGTGTGTATTTATTTAAATAGAACTGAAATTGTAATACCAAATATTTTTTAATACCAGCTACATAACAATTTTTTTACAATGGAAAAAGGGGTCAATTTTAATAATCCTCAATCCACATTAGTTATTTTATGATGACTTTGTTGGCATCAGTGTGTTTGGATGACCATCAACTTTGCAGCGCTTTAACCCTTTGAGATAAAAATCCTCTTCTTCCTCCCCTGCATGGTTAAATGGGAAATCCCACCAGGACTGATGAGCAGCCCATCAGCTATACATGGTGAGCCACAAAAAGACTGTAGAAAAGATTATAAACATCTACAGTGTTAGTTATAGGGGCATTATCCCTAAAGCATGTAATCCTATCCAAACCTTCTCACGACAGTTTCACAGTGAGCCAGAATTTTAGGATATTTTCTATTTTCAACCCATGATCCCATGTAATGCATAGTCTTGGCATTTCTTATCACTGCCAACCATGCATTTCTCATTTTTAAAAAAATGTTTGTTCCAAATTTCAACACTGTGCATCCCTTTTGCCTTAGACCAAATGCCTATCACATATTCTCATCATTTTAATTAAACTTGGGCCAATCCAGGGCACATGTTTGATTTTGACTCAAAAGGTGCATGCAAATCACAAATTCTATGCAATTCAGAATGGAACTACTTCCTGTAACCTTCTTGCAGCATGTGGAATGGAGCAGTCTGCCAGATTTGTCATTGCACATTGTTAGAGCAGGGACCTGCTGATTCAAAAATAGAAAAATAAACGCAGGTCCACCTAATAAGTAAGCATCACAAATCTGTAGATTTAAGATCCTCAGTCTAAAGAAACAAAAGGCCGGGCCTGGAATAAGGCAGCCCTCAGTTCCAGCACAGCATCAAGTGAAAAAAGAGCTAACTGGCCACACACGTGGCTGCCTCTAGGCCCTGGGACATCACACATGGGATTGGCAATTGGGAGTCCTTGAGTTTCTCAGACTCTTCTAGCACTCTCTTTCTGCATGGCCTTGAGGAAGGAAATTATTCCTTTTCCTGGCCTATAAAATGGGAGAAACTCTAAAGCACCATGCCTGTTATGAATTTTTTTTTTCACAGTTTGTATGGTCAATTAGAGCCTTCACAGAGGCAGTTCTGTAATTACTGAATTCATTTTCATGAATCAAGATTTTGTGTAAACATTGATAACTGGAAACTCAACAAAGAGAAATCCATTAATAAAGAGTGTCAACAAAATAGGCTCCTTACAATCCCTTTATGGTGTGTTTGTTGCCATAGTGAGTTATAGCAACATTACAATAATCGTCTTTTTTCGTGTGGAAAAAGTTTCTGCCCAAATGAATTTGGGATGTATGCATCTGTTAGGAACATTTTACAATTCAAAATTTTTACAAGCAGAGTGATTAAGCTTTTCAGACTTTTTTATTATGCCTGGGAGGAGGGTTTGGAAGATTTGTGGGAGCCTGTGTTTTGGGCACCTACAAATGTTGGAGTGATGAAACAGAGCAGGTGCTGTTAGTGTTCAATGGAATAAACCATTAGAGAGATGGAAGGTTGAGCAATAATCAGAAGACTTGCCCCCGAGTGTGCCTGAGCCTCCCATTGACTCCATCACACTCCCTGTCAGTGGTACTTTGACCAGCATTTCCAAATAAGTGTCTGGATGCCCTGAATGAAATGCCATATTTATGTAAACACCATTATCTAACAGCTTGTAATCAACTGGCTCAAATGCAAGTCAATTCAACAATATATTTTACGTGCTTTATCTCATTATTATTCATGACATGTCTATAATATCGGTGTTAATATTATCTTTGCTTTACAGATGAGGAAACCGAGGCTTAGAAAATTTAAGTGACTTACTCAAGGTCACACAGTAAGAAGCAAAAATCAGAATTTAAACTCGAGTCTTCTTTACTCTAGAATTAGACTTTTATTCATTGGAGCTCAGTCCATTATTAGACAAATCTAATGAATATATTAAGTTAAAATCTGTCTTCTTGGCCTTGTTCTATACTTTATTATTTTTTAATAACTTTTTATTTTTCTATTACTGTTGACACACAATATTGTATTAGTTTCAGATGTACAGCATAGTGATTACACCGTTATATAATTCATGAAATGATCACCCCAATCAGTCTAGTACCCATCTGATACCAGCATAGGTATCACAATATTATTGACTATATTCCTTATTCTGTACATTATACCCCTGTGACTGTTTTTTAACTGGCAATTTCCACCCACTGCCTCAATCCCCTTCCCTTCTGGTAACCTTAAAAAACTTTTCTGTACCTATGAACTGTTTCTGTTTGGTTTGTTTGTCTTTTTAGATTTCACGTGTAAGTGAAATCAGGTGGTATTTATCTTTCTTTGTCTAACTTAATTTCATTTAGCTTATTACCCTCTAGGTCCAACCATGTGTAGGATTTCATTCTTGTTTATGGCTGAGTAATACTCCATCTCTCTCTCTCTCTCTCACACACACACACACATGTGCACACATATAAGACAGGACAATAAATTTTGTGAACTCATCCTAGAAAAAGTGCCACATACCTCACTACGGTCACCATTGAAGAACTCCCTTTTGGAAGCTACGCATCAACACCAGTGCCTAGTCCACCCTTCAGAGCAGTTTTGGAACTCTTTTCTGGAATGGCTATTAGAGCTGTCATTGTCACCCAAATCTGACAGTTAAGTTTGTGAACTTGCCACCATGCACTTACATTGCAGCACTGTACAAATGACTTGGTAAGGTTTCATAAGCTTGACAAAGTATCATAACCTTACTGAGCTGTTTGAACAGTGCTGCCAACATAAGCACAAGGTGGCAGGTTTGTGAACTTAATTGTCAGATTTTGGGGATGATGACAGCTCTGATGGCCATTCCAGGAAAAGAGTTCCAAACTTGTTTTGAAGGGTGGACTAGGCACTGGTGTCGGTGGATAGCTTCCCAAGGGGAGTGCTTCAAAGGTGACCGTAGTGATATTCAGCAATGAGGTGTGTAGCACTCTTTCTAGGATGAGTTTGTGAAATTAGTCGTCTGACCTTGTATGTACCACTTCTTCCTTATCCTTTCATCCGAATTTGGATGCCCAAGTTGCCTCCCTATCTTGGCCGTGGTAAATAATGCTGCAATAAACGTAGGGATGCTTATGTCTTTTTGAATTAGTGTTTTGGTTTTCTTCTGATAAATATCCAGAAGTGGAATTGCTGGATCCTTCTTTGTCTCTCATTATAGTCTTTATTTTGAAGTCTATTTTGTCTGATAGAACTATTGCTACCTCAACTTTTTTTTTAAATATCAAACACATGAAATATCTTTTTTCATTCTTTTATTTTCAGTTTGTATGTGTTTTTCAATCTGAAGTGGGTTTCTTGCAGGCATGTGGGCCTGTCTTGTTTTCATATCCATTCGGCTACCCTATGTCTTTTGATTGGAACATTTAATTTATTTATATTTAAAGTAATTGTCAAAATTAGGTATGTAGTTATTGCCATTTTATTATTCACATTTCTTCTTCTTCTTCTTCTTCTTTTCATTCTCCTCCTCCTTCTCCTCCTTCTTCTTGAAATCCTTTTAACTTCTCCTTGAAGTTCTTGTAATATTGGTTTGGTGGTGATGAACTCCTTTAGCTTTTTCTTGTCTGGGAAGCTTTTTATCTGTTCTTTGACTCTAAATGCTAGATTTGTTGGGTAGAGAGATTTTAATCATAGGTCCTTGCTTTTTGTCACTTGGAATATTTCATGCCAATCCTTTCTGGCCTGAAAGTTTCTGTTGAGAAATTAGTTGACAGTCTAATGGGAGTTTCATTGTAGGTAGCTAACTGATTTTCTCTTGCTGCTTTTAACTTCTCTCTTTGTCTTTAAGCTTTGGCATTTAATTATGATGTGTCTGCTATGGGCCTCTTTGGGTTCATCTTTTTTGGGACTCTCTGTGCTTCCTGGACTTGTACGTCTATTTCCTTTGACATGATAGAAAAGTTTTCTGTTATTATTTCTTCAAATAGGTTTTCAATTTTTTTCTATCTTTCTCTCTCTCTACTCCTTCTGGTACCCCTATGATGCAAATATTGGTATGCCTGTTGTTGTCCCAGAGGTCCCTTAAGTTTTAGTTTTCTGTTCTGATTAGGTGTTTTCTGCTACCTTGTTTTCTAAATCACTGATTTGTTCCTCTGCTTTATCTAATCTACTGTTGATTCCTTCTAATGTATTCTTTATATCAGTTATTGCATTCTCCATTTCTCACTGGTTACTTTTTATATTTTCTATATCCATTTTCATGTTTCCTATCTCTTTGTTGAAGTTCTCACTGAGTTCACTTATTCTTCTCCTAAGTTCATTGGGCATTCTTACAACCAGTATTTTGAACTCCGCATCTGGTAGGTTCCTTGTCTCCATTTGTTTAGTTCTTTTCTGAAATTTTATTATGTTCTTTCATTTGGGTCATGTTTCTTTGTCTCCTCATTTTGGCTTTCTCCCTGTGTTTGTTTCTATGTATTAAGTAAGGCTGCTATGTCTCTTGGTTTCAGTAGAGTGACCTTATGTAGTAGGTGTCCTATGGGGCTTTGGTTGCTGTTTGCATGTCAGTGAGTGGGGTTGATCCTCGAGCTGATTGGTTGTGAGGCTGACTGTGACTATAATAGAGGAGCTGTTGCACAGGGTTGACCCTATGGAACAGGGTTCACTTTAGTGGTACTCTGATCCTTGCCCAGTCTGCCTTTTAGGTGTATCATTTCTGGAAGTTATTGAGTGGTGTGCTAGATCAGTCTGAAGCTGGCCACTGGATGAGCTGACCCCAGGGTCTCCTGGGGTGGGCGGACCCCACTGCAGGCCAAGTTCAGCTGCTGCTTGTGCCCAGCCCCAGCTCACCTGGCATAGACCACAAAGCAATCTGCAGATGGCAGCTACCTGTGCTGAATTTGGAAGTACCTTGAGAGGCCAAGCCATGAACCTGAGGCCAGCTGCCACTAGTGCCAGGCTTGGGGCCACTTAGTAAGTTGTACAGGGCATGCTGAGGCCAGATGCTTCTTGTTTTGGGGTTTGTGAACCTTAAAGAGATTTTAGGAAAGTATGTAACCTAAGCCAAGACAGGTTGTTTTTATGGAAAAGCCACAAAACACAACTTGAGTGCGTTTGCAAATTTTGTAGTGCAGGGTCACAGTGAACCAACAGGGTGGGCTGAATGGTGTTAGCCGGGTTGATGGAGACTCAGGGGAGGGATCAACAAGGAAAGAATGAATTTTACCAACACTTCTGTCTGGGAGAAAGCTGCCCCTCCAGCCCTCTCTCTGAAGCCAGAAAATTCAGTTCCTCTACAAATGTCTCTTGTGACTTTTGAGCCCCAGTGCTGGAGCTCAGAGCAACTGAGTCCATCGGCAAGTAGGTCTTTGTGTGCAGGCCCTTAGAAGAATGCCAGGGACTCTAGCAACCTTCTGTCTCACTCAGCCACAATCTCTGCTAGTTTTCACAGCTAGAAGTTGTGGGGACTCTTCTTCCTAGCACTGGAACCCCAGACTGGGGAGACTGGTGTGGGGCTGGGACCACTTGTTCCACTGGGAAGACCTCCACAGCTGAGCTGAGTTATCTCACTCCATTTTTAACTGCCACATGCAGGTGCAGGCCCCGCTTGTCCACATCTCGACCCCTCCTACCAGTCTTGAGGTGGCTTTTACTGCATGATGATTGTTGTGTAGTTTAGTTGTAATTTTGATGTGGTCATGAAAGGAAGTGGGCACAGTATGTACCTACTCACCTTCTTTATCAGAATTCTAATTTGGTTATTCTTTTTCAAAGTTGTGTGGGCTATTCTCTATCCTTTGTATTTTTCATATGATTTTTAGAATCAGCTGGTCAATTTTTAAAGAAGAAGCCTCCTAGGGCTTTGATTGGGATTGTACTTGAATCTAGAGATTAAGTTGAACCCAGAGTTTTCTGACCCACGAACCCAGATGTTTCTTCTTTTTAAATAATGCCCCTTAATTCTTTTCAGTGTAAAAGTCATTTGCATTTTTGTGAAGGTTTATTTTTACTTATTTTACATTTTGTAGATGGTCTTGATTTATACATGTCAATTTCCCATTGTTCTTAGCCTATGGAAATGCAATGGTTTTGCATATAAAATTTCTGTCATGCAATCCTGCTAACCTCACATATTTGTTCTATATTCTTTTGGATTTTCTACGTAGACTATCGCGTCATCAGCAAATAAATATAATTTTACTTCTTTCTTTATCTGGATTCCCTTTATTTTTTTTTTCTTGCCTCATTCTACTGGCTGGCATATCCAGTACAAGGTTGAAGAGAAAATGTGAGAGAAGACATCCTGTTCTTTCTGATATTTGCATCTGCCTTCCTTGTTTTACCTTCTTCAGGGACAGAAGCTAAGACTTTTGTCTTTGCATTCCTAGTTCTCAGCACAGTATTTAGGATGTAGCAAGTACTTAGCAAAGGGTGGTCTAAAAAATTAATGAAAGAATGCAGGATCCACTGCCTGTCCACAGCTTAATGGGAGAGAGGAGATAGATAGACACTGAAATACAAAGTTTAACTCTAATATGAACATGCTTTTATGGATAATGGGGTGCAGAGGAAGCCCCGTTCTCCGCTGTGGCAGGGATGCAGAAACTGGTAAGGGGCCCATGAAAGGTTTTCTGGAGAAGGCTGTGCTGAGCTGTGTCTGGAGGGAGCAACGGTCAGGAGGAGGGGGAAGAGCGTTTGAAATATAAGAAAATACACAGACCAACGTAACCCCTACGGTACTTGGGAGAAGTGAAGAAATGCAGTTTGAAACACTAAAAATTTGAAAATCTGGCTTTTGTATTTCCTTCCTCCTCTATTCTCCTTGCCTGCAGATTTACAGTCCCACTGTCCACAACTCCACTTCTCATGAAATAACTCCCAAATCACTTACCACTCTGGTTGGTTTTCCACTCTGGAGGCGTTCTGGCTTATATGCACCCTCTTTCTCAAAATATAACCCCACCAAGTTTCAGGTGTGACTAACCAACCAAAGGTCAGGTACATATTTCTTTCTTGGTCTGAACATGCTAATTACAGGATCCAAATGCATATGACACACTCACCTACACCTGCCTTCTTCACATGTAAGTTGGATGTTTTAAAGGGACTGAACCCGGCAGCAAACTATGTTACTTTCTTCACATTTGATTCAGAACCCCAGGGAGCCTTGTTTATCTTCTTAATGTCTCTTGTAATGCAATCTACCTTAAGTATCTTTCCTCTCTATTTATAAGGCACTGGTTTATCTTCTTGGAATGAGACAGAAATTTTACTTCAGTGGAAATTTCTAGGAGATAGTTGGATGAGGAGGCTGTCTCGGGGGTCAGCGGGTATCACACTACTGCTCTTAAGGAACTTGGATGGAGCCTAGTAGAGCATAGTAGTTTTACTCTATGTAATGAGAAACTGATATTAAATCCTTTTGGTATAAAATAATAACAGGAGATCAGACTCTGGCATTTGTCTCCATAGTATTTGGTGTCTGAAGGGCTGAAATTCCACTCGGCAAATTGTTCTTGGCACAGCGTGCTTTCAGATTCTTCTCAAAGCTCAGCAGGGTGAATGGTGAGGTCCTGTATCAACATGCTTCATTCTTTATTATTTTTATTTACTTTTACTTTCCTATGAAGCTTGCAACCCAGCAGGTAGTCCTTTAAACAAATGAATTCCCCCACGTTTTCCCACCCACACTCAAACAGACATGTGTAGATACGCGTACACACACGTGCACCACACACACAGGAAAGGGCCAATTTACCCTTCAGTGTGAGCTAATGTATCTTAAAGGGGATGTGTCCTCTTGGCTTTTCTCTAGCAGACACCAGGGTGGATTCTGTGGAGGGATGAGTTTCTTGTAAGGGCTTCTGCAGTGAGACCTCAGTGGAGCTTCTTTGTTTTATTTGAAGTGACGTGAATTCCCAAACATCAGACACAATCACTGTTGACATGAACTCATGGAAACACAATTCAGAATCCATTGCAATGGAGGAAAAATGGAGAAGGGTCCGTAGCTGATTAGGTGTGTGATTTTGGGTGTGACCTCTAAGGTCTCTTCTAATGCTTAATTTACATACCCTGGCCTTGATACTTAGCAAGGAGGCAGAGGGACTGGCCACATACCCTTACTGATCTGAAATTCAGGACCAGAGAGGGGAGACCCCATGAGGAGAAGCCACACTTAGATTCTGATGGTTTGCACTGCGCTCTTACCCTGCAATGTGGTTTTCCTGACCAGCACAGTTAATATAAACCTATTTGTGGTTTTGTCTTTATTTCTCACCAACATCTGATAGACATTTTAGTAGCCATATCATGCTATAGAACTATCCATTCAGCCTCGAACTTTCTTACTTTATTCTTCTCATTTTTCTCTGATCCTAGCAATTGAATTAAACTGAACCGAATCAAACTGAATTGAAGGCACTGTCAGCTAATCTTGAGGCAGGCTCTATTTGCTCGCTCCTTTTGCTGGCTTTGTGGGTCATGTCCAAGTAAAGATTTTTTTGTCTATTCTTAGTCCATTGCTTTGACCTTGTATTTCCTTTAGAATAGTGATTTTTGTGTTTTTTTTGGGGGGGAGGGGGGAAGAGGGACTGCCTCAAGAGTAGGAAAGTTATTAAGGAAAAAGGAGAAAGAGATGCAAGATACAAGTTTTCTCTGACCAGTTTCAGGCATCTTCTTATATAATTCCATGGCAGGCACTGAAGTGGTGACTACCAAGTGACAACATGCCTATATACTCATTTTACCATGTTTGGGCATCTCAGGATAGATGTCCTTTAGGTAGCTGGAGACATATGGACCAAAGCTGAGAAGGGAATATTTGTTGGCTATAATATAATCCAGCTGCTGTTGGGTTATCCCAAACTTACTCAGTTTGCACACCTGTGCTGTATTTTTGCTTTAATTCAGCCACACCTTGGCCATGATTTTCAGAGCTCCAGGAATGCCTGGATGTATTCACTTTCTCTCTGGTATACTTAAGACTCTCTTGTGTTCTCTGGACATATATTTTCTCCACCCAGCCTTGCCTGAGAAAGCTATGTCCCATCCCGCTACACTATGGATTTTTTCTGGACTCCAATAGAACAATAGTGGATTACTTGAAGAAGGAACTACTTAAGTCTCTTTTTTCCTGAGCTCTTTGCTATGTTGCTGTGGAGTCTCTGCTGAGCACTTGCAGTGTGTCTTTCCCCTCATTTTTCCCCATTCTTATGACTATTAACAAGAAATGGGGAAATGTTTGAATCTGGGGATGGAATCTCTAACTCTCTAGCAAAGCCCTAAATTCACAAGGACAGTGATATAAACAAATGACATGTGGTGACTTTCATGAACCTCAACAACCACAGCTGCATTAAACCAATGACCCAAGAAGTCTGGTATTTTGTTATCATATAGGATACAGCCCAATATCAACACTGCAGGAAAAACATTTGTGAGAGAAACAACCCAGTTTCTGCCAAACATTGGGATAAAGGCTAAACAAGCAGCTGGTGACTTAAGACAGAGATACAGAAAACACTAGGTCAGTGACTCCTGGCCATGCCTCTCTTGGCAACAGGCAGTGCAAACTCAGACAACTTCCATCACACAGAAGTCCATTACCTTCTCCTCCATTAAATTAGAGAGCTATGTATTTTATAGTCCACTGAGAGTTAGGCACAGATTGGAGGCACAGAGTTTAGTTAGGCCATCTTTCTCATAGTTCAGTTCTGTTTAATTAAATTTAGTTCAATGCAAAAAAAAAAAAAACATTTATTGAGCCCCTACTAGGGACTAGATTATGTATTATTAAGGATGTGAAAATGGCCAAGTTTCTGCTTTCAAAGAACATAGCATATCCTGGGGAAGCAAGAGATAGACCCACCTAATTATGAAAGTAGGGGTGTGGTAAGGGCCCTCCTTCTAATGGAGACAGCGCTGTGGATCCGAAGGAGAAAATAGCAGCAGCTCGGTGGAGAAGGGGACAGTTGAATGGCCCTGGAGCATTGAGTAGAATTTCACCCAGAGGAATTGGAGGGTGGTGTGGGGGAAGGGTGAGAAAGGATATTTGAAAATGAGTTAACGGTCTGATAAAAGGCATTGGGTCGTGAAATGTTATTGTGTGTTTAAAAAACAGTGACTTGCCTGATACAGTGTATTGTGTAATGGGCTGCAAATATAGGTAGGGCTGGATTATGAGAGGCCTTGAGTGACATGCCAGTGAATTTGACTTTCTGATTGATTGAGCAGTTCATTCATTTAGTGAGTGTTTATTGAGCATCTTTTATGTAAATGTTGACATATTGGTTATAGTGGTGAATGAGCGATAAGCTCTCTTCTCCCATCGAGGTCATATTCTAGTGCAGAGCCAGGATATTTAAAAGTAGACACATCAAAAAAATAATTTTAGAGAGAGATTATTTTGGGGAAGAAAACAAATCAGAGAGATGGGAGAGAGACAATTGGAGTGATCAAAGGTGAATGCCCCAAGGGCATGATATTCATTCTGAGACCTAACTGATGAGAAGACATCAGTCATACAAAGATAAGGGAGGGAAGAGAATTTCATGCAAAGAAGCAGAAAAACAAAATCCTAGAGAAGAATGTGCTTGGCATGTTTGAGGGATGAAAGATCAGGGATTCTAGATAACAGCAAGTGAGTGGACTGTGGCATTAGATAAGGTTGTATCTGATCTAACCATTACATACAACCATATATAATGGTACAGCTTGGGTTCTATTTTGAGTGCAATGGGAAGCCAGTGTGGAGTTGAGGCAAGGAAGTATCATATGTTGGTTTATGCTTTGTTCTGAAGTGAACTGATTATAGTAGATCAACAGGGGAAATAGAGAGAAACACAGGTGAGGCATGACAGTGGCTTAAATTAAGATGATCCCAGTGGAAAGAAAGAGAAGGTGACCAAGTTGGTGTATATATTTTGAAGTTAGTGCTAACTTTGAAATATGTATACCAACTCGGTCGCCTTCTCTTTTTTGTTGAATTGGATATTGGAGCAAAAGAAAGAACAATCCAAGATGGTCCTGAGGGTTTCAGTTTGAGCAGATGATTGCGTCATTTGCTGAGATGGAAAAGACTGGAGAAGAGATTGATTTGAGGAGTAAGTACATCAAGAACATTTTCTTTTGATGGATTATCAAGTTTGAGTTTGCTATTGATTATCCAAATGGTGTTGTCAAGCAGCTAGTTATCATGTGAGTTGTTATTCTGGTATCAGGGCAAAGGTCATGACTGGAAATAATAATTTTAGGCATGTAGTTAGCCTAGAGTAAATAATGTGGGTTGATTTCTCTTCTCTTGTAAAAGGCTGTGTGTTATTTAGGGGAGGGCTTACTAATGATAATAAAAGTTCCACATATATTGATATCTCTATGAAAAAGACTGCTTAATCATCAAACCAAATTTCCAAGCTTAAAAACCCTATTATTTTAGTAAGAAAAACACTAATAAAAAAGAACATATTGACTAATTTGTAAATTTCTGTATTACAAATGCCTGCGTTTAATGCTATGGATTCACAATGAGATGTAGGAAGAGCTGGTGGGTATTTTTCAGAGCAGTAAAATCTTATTGTAAACTTGAACATTGAGGAAAATCCTATGGCTCGTTTATGAAATATTTTGAGTTCATGAGGAAAAAAGAGTGCATATATGATCGCCTAATCATGATAATGCTTTACAAATTCAAATTTTGTTTCCCTTTAATTGCCTCTAAATTTATAATTGTTGGCCCATTGACTTCATGTAGAGAAAATGACTGAAGAATACAGCTAGGATGACTTAGGAGGGAAGACAATATGACACAGAGGTTCTTTAAAGCTGAGGACATCATAGGAATGCTTCATCCATACTAAGTAATAATTACATCAACAATAATAAACTTTCCAAACAGAAATGTATTAGATCGTTCATCTCCATGGGACATCTTTCAAAGGACTCTTTATTCAGCTGAAATACTCTCTGGCATGATGTGCAAATGAGGATGAAATAAAGCCTGAGAATGTGGTCAGAGAGGCTGAGATGAAATAAGCAGACCAAAAAATATTGAACTGAAAAGTAATGCATGAGCTGAAGTACATCTGGTGAGTATGCATACTGTTGCTCTATGCTAGAAACCATTACAAACCATTTGGAATGATCAAAAAAATTGCTGCCCAGGTGCAGCATTTTATATTTGGAAAATGAAATAAATCTAGTGGATACTGTGGATGAAGAACTTGCAAAATCTTATTAGAAAAATAAATCTGTTTTGAGTTAGAAGACTGAAAAAAAATCCTAGCAAATTACTAGAGAAGAAGTGTTGCAGAACTCAATACATTCATGTTTATTCAATAATCACACACATGTTCCATTAAGAGATGCAGAAAAAAGTGCAATAAATATTGACTTTCACAGCAAAATGGAGACGTATATGTGCAAAGAATCATGAATCCTTTTTATGACAGTTTGGGAAAAACAGAAACTTTGAGCCATTTATATGGGTTTTAAAAATAAGAAAGCTGTCCTCTTTTGTAGTAGGAGAAGAAAACATTTCAAGTTAGTTGTGTAGACAATATTCATTTGACTGGACTCTTTATATGCAGAAAAACCAGTCAGTTTTTGGTTCTTTTTTGATTGTAGGAAATCAAGAGGCAAGATCTAGGCTTGGAACTCTTTTAATTTGGGACAGGAGCAAAATCATGGGTCAACTTTCCCTCTCACGCCATCGATTTTCCTAAAACTCTCTAAATAGTGTTGCTTGCCTTAGGGGGTTTGGGGACTTGCTGAAAATCGCACTGTGTTCTAAACACCTCATACCACCTCCTAGCAATATTTCTATCCAGGAAAAATCATGTTAAAATGAACTTAATAAACTTGAGGGGGTGAGAGAAATGGCAAGAACATTTTGGGAACTCATGTTCTGCTGATCAGAACATACATTGATACAATCTTTTGAGAGGGGAGATAGCAAAAATAGGTTATGTGTATTAAAGATCTTTAAAATGTTCGTGGTCTTTAACCCACCAATCCTATGGGATCCTAAGAAAACAATCAGAGATGCATATATCTATATATCTATCTATATCTATATCTATATCTATATATAGATATAGATATAGATATAGATAGATATAGATATAGATACGTAAACTTTCATGCAAAGATATTCAGTAGTATTATCTATAATGGTGAAAACATGGAATTGACCTAAATTTTAATAGTAAAATGATTTAATAAATTAAATTATGATTTACAGTGGACTACAGTAAAACCTTTAGAAATCATGTTTTTAAAGAATATTTATTTACCGGCAAAACTATTCATCATGTATTGTTAAGTGCAAAAGCCAAAAAATATATACATTACATATATTTTAGATTTCATTGTGTTATATATGTTGATATATAAACTGTATAGAAAAAAGACTGGAAGGAAATGTTGAAAGAATGTTAATGGTTTACTTCTGGGTGACGGACTTTTTCATAATTTAAATATATTATTTTGTGATTTTTGTGTATTTTCAAAATTTCTATGCTGATAATTGCTTTTATACTCAGAATGGGAAAACTTACTCAGTGTTATTAAAGGGAAAGGCAGCCAAAAGGTTAAAGGAAGAATCTGCCTCAGCTATTGGAAGGAGGCAGATCCTCACGTCTTGTTTTTTGCCCTAAATCAGTGGGTGAAATCGATCCTGCTTTCCCTCAGTCTCTACCTGGCCAGCAGCAGAGTGGAGTCTTGGAATGGGCAGGATCTGGGTCAACAACTCCAAAATGAGAAACACTGGTTATACCTAGGCAACAAACATACCTGTTAGTTCTATTGGAAGGAGCTAATCTCTGTGAGTACCCAATCTGCTGTGTGACTCCTGGGGGGACCACTGAACGGCAGGTTCCACCTTCAGAAGCTTGCTTAACCCCTAGCCCCCTGCAGTGCAGAGCTTCCACTGGCCCCCCACTGATTTCTCAAGAGTTCCCAGGGTTACCATCAGCTTGGTGGGGCATAGCACAGTAAGAGAAACGGGCCCTGAGTTTTGCACTCCACATGCAAACGCAGACACAATCACTTGCCCCCAACATTGTAAGATCATATAAGGATCCTTGGTAAATTGCTTTGAGATACACAAGCAAGTTTGCAATTCCATCACCAGTCTTTAATTGGTATTTCTATTCACTCATGTAAGAACCATTGAAAACCATTGATCTTGAACTTTAAATAGTCATCAGCAAGACAGTCTGGGAAAATTTAGATGCCAAGATCTCAGCAAACTATCAGGATAAGCAACCGTAATAGCATTAGGCAGATAAAACCAATGCAAATCAGTGTTAGTATAAGATAAAGGAAAATAATTAGGGAAATAAATCTGCTAAGAAGTAATGTTCCAAGATGACAAATTGAAATGAATGGGAACATCCACTACTAATTTGGAATTTTATTTCACTCTTCCTTCTATTAAACAGATATTTGAGGGTTGATTTTGTCATAAAAAAACACTGATTTCCCAGTGTGAAAGGTTTTGACCAATACTCCATAAAGCAGTGTGAAAATTTTAGCTATTTAGTAACAATTGTTTGAAGGAACTCTTTCAACACTTTTTTCTATGTCATACTAACATTTATGTGGGTGGTTTGTACCATGGTTTCATTGGCTCCACCCTGTTCAGGGAAATGCTAAAGTCAGACACCCATGGTGTCAGTGGGGCTCTACCATGAGACGGAAATATTTACTATCTGGCTCTTCACAGAAAGAAGTTTGCTGATTCTTAGTCAAAATGTTATATAATCCTCTGTAGTATAAACAATCTTGTTCCTCTTTTTGAAAAAATAATCTTTGAATGTGTACTTTATTTTCTATCTCTGCTATTGAAGAAGGGCTGTACTTGATGCCTCCTTCTACACCCTTAGAACCTACCAATATGCCTTCCACACATTGTCCATTTAATTTACTATTCATTATAATGAACTTAGGGACATCAATATGATTAATTTTGCCATATATATTCAAAATTTCCTATTAAAATTCTATCTAATTTTTATTTATTTTTAAAGAAGTAGTTTATTATTCTGTTTATGGATAAGAAATCTATATTTATAATCAGAAGTTCTGCTTATTGTTTTGATAATCCTATTTGACATGAATCAAGTCCATGCCAAAGTTTTGATACCTGTAAACTGGCAACAATAATACCTATTTGTGCCTATTCCATAGGTGTGTTCTGAAGACGAGAGTAGAAGCACTTTGTCATTTAGGCATTCTTGGTGGCTGCAAAGTCATTCTCAAAATGGTACTGGCAATGTAAATTTTCAGATTCTTTTTTGTTACAAAGGTGAAAATATGTGACTATAGAAATGTTCTCCAATCAGTATTTTCAGGACAGCTTTTATGGTGTTTTAGTCTGCTCAGCCTGCCATAACAGAATACCGTAGTCTGGGTGGCTTGAATAACAGAAATGTATTTCCTCACAGTTCTGGAGGCTAGAAGTACAAGATCAGTGTTCCAGTGTGATCAGCTTCTGGTGAGAATTTCCTTCTTTACTTGCAGATGGTCACCTGGTCACCTTTTCACTGTGTGCTGAGATGGCACAGAGCTAGAGAGGGTGGGGGGAGAGAAAGAGAGGGAAGGTGTGGGAGAGGGAGAGGGTGAGGAAGAGGGGGAGTGGGGGCAAGAGAGAGAGAGAACATGCTCTTGCGTCTTTGCTTATAAAGGCACTAATCCCAACATGAGGACTCCACCCTCATGATCTCATCAAAACCTAATTCCATCCCACAGGCCCCATCTCCAAATACTGTCACACTGGAAGTTAGGGAAAACCCAATTCAGTCCACATCATCTGGCATACTGGCATTACCAAGAATATGGGTTTTGACAGCTCTGTCCTTCCTCTGTCTGCTGCCATAACCCAGGATCCACCCTGCTGCATGGTGCCCCTCTCTCTGGTGGGAAGCCCATGAAGAGCCGAGCTGATGCCCAATAACATGGTTGTTCTTTAGGCAGAAAATCCCTTCGGTTAGAAACTCTGGTTCTTCACACATAGCTGATGGGGGTGTTGCAATCAACATGTGGAGAATCAAGAGATGTCTATGTTCTGTTGTAAGACTGATGCCAAAATATAATTGGAATGTGTGCCACTTAATGGCAATGTGGAATGAGCCAGTCAGTGGGAAGCAGGGGCGGCCGGAGTGTTCATTTTATAAAGGCAATTCCCAGGACTTAAGGAGAAATTACTGAAGATTTCTCAAAGTTTTGGTGCTTTTACTTATTTCTACTTCCTTCAGATTACAATTAATGTCTTATGAATAATAGACAGAAGAGGTTGCTGCGAAATATAAATCTGTCCCTTTTCCCTTTGCCTGCAAATTAGAGATGATACTATTTCCTGTTGATATATGACCTGGGAAGTGGGGAAAAGGTTATATTTGTTGTTATCATCATCATCATCATCATCATCAACATCATCAAAACTCTTGTCAATCTCAACCAGTTATTGAATGCTCTGATTAGGGGTATCAGACATAAACATGAACATACAGAATCATCCAGAAAACAGTCACTTTACTCTCCCTCCCCCTCTCCATTTCTTCTTCTCTTCTCGCTCTCCTTTAAGAATCACGAGGCAATACCTCCGCTCCTGGTGTTCCTGCCACAGTTATTTTGTAGGAGGCACAGCTTTTTTTTTTTAACACTTCAATAACGCCTGACCTGCGGGACTGCTTAATAAATGGCAGATACTCCGGCCTTAGCAGCTTAGATGAACAGAATACCAATACTGTAGTTTTATTCAAATAATGAGTCCACTTTCCATTGCAGAATCTTTAAGCTGTCATTACAGTCACTTAAGTAATTCTGTTAAAAAAGATACAGCTAATTACATTCCCAGTGTCACCACATACAAAAAATCAGAACATCAAATATATATTTATTAGTGCTTCATACAAAAGGGAAAAACACAAATTCTTTTAATTGCATCTTTAATAATAAAAAGGAACATCATCATTACTAAGAGAAGATGCATTACTTTCATGGGGCTTTGTATATCACCATTTTGCCCTAGTAGTTCTCTATTATACTCACAGCATTAATTATTGAGGTCCAATTAGGCAAAATTACAGTATAGACCCTAATGAAGTCTCTAGTTTCTTAAAAAAAAAAATACCCTAACTATCTTTCTACATTTTGAAGTTAAAATTAGTAATGTAAGTCAGCCTGGCCCACTTTTCCGCTCAGTTAATCTCTGAAATACTTATCGCTTTTCTTGGTTTACTGGTCAAAGTTTGCGAGTTTTACTTTTCGTTTTTTAAGTTAGTTTGGCTTTGTTTTTAAATCTGCCTCAGTACTGTTGAAGAACTCTCCATTAAAAATGATTCTGATGTAACAAATGAAGGCATAAGGGGCTGGAGTGGAGACTCAGAGGCTTCTTCTGAGAGAGTTGTTTGAGAAGTTGGAGGTAGAAAGATGTCAATAAACATCCAATATGGCAGGTCTTTTGCTTTCTAAGCAGGAATGGCGGCATGTGTGATGGACACGACCCTGCTTTCCTCCCTGTTCCCTTCTCTACTGGCCTTTAGAGTTGGCCATTTGGTCTGTCAGCAGTCTTTGGCTTGGAGCCCCCACGGGTCAGGCCTAACCAGGTTGGTCTACACCCTGCCCCCACGCACACACTCCCATGCAGGGAGGCTGCCCTATAGTCATTTAGGTCAGTCTGAGGGGTGTGATGACCCTTCTCTCTAGAGAGATTCTTTCATTAAAAATGATTAAAGTTTCTTCTCTCCTGGGAGGTAGCAGTTCAGGATCACAAACTTTCTTAGTCATTTTGGAAAACTCAACTGTTGTTCTCTCCAATACAGACAGTTAACTGGATCCTTTCCCTGAGTTTCTCTGAATTCCTTGTCTTTTTCCACCCTTCCCAACAGGGACATTGGCTCAGGTATGTCTTTTATTGTCTGTGTGTTTCTCTCTCTCGGTGAATACAGCCACCAAGCCCCACCTGTTAATCCTACATTGATAGACCAGCTCTTATCTCTATTTAAGTGCTCTGCCTGCTCTGTGTATTCTCAATGTCTGCTTCATGAGGCTGGGTTTTTGGGTGCTTTATGTAATAATGTAGCACCAGCTCCATGCTTTCCTTCCTTGTTCCTTTCTTCCATTCATCCATTTTTAATCCACTCCAATCTTCACCCTGCTTATTGCATCCAAACTAGCCTAGCTAAGGTTACAATGAGCTTCATTTTGTTGAGTCCCTGACGTCACAACTCCCTGCTATAACCTTCATAATACCTTAGGCCTTTTCTCTGTAGCACCATGATTTGTAATGTATGTTATTAATTGCTTACCATTGCTTTCCCCATGAGATCATAAATTCTATGAAGTCAGAATTAGACCTGCTTTGCTCACCAGTGCCGGACAAATGAATACCATATTTTGCCATGTATAGTGCACAATTTTTTGCCCAAATTTTGGGGAAAATAAGGATGTACATCATACATGGGTAGTACTAATTCCATATCTATATAAATGTTTTTAATTCTCCTATTTATGCTTATGAGTTAAAAGTGTAGTTCTAGAAATCAATAATAATATACATTTGCAAAATAATATCCTGGAATATGATAATTGATTTTTTATATAAAAAATTTTTATACTTAAATTTCTTGTACCTTGTATCTATCTATTCTAGGGTTTTGTAATTATTTGTTACATAAAATTTCTTGTATTATGATATGTTAAAAAGTAAAATTTAAAACTCCTTTATAACATAAGAAAACAGGTGCCTAAATATAAACAAATAAACTTTTGAATTAAAAAATTAAAATGAAATATTTTTTTGCTGGAAGTTTGGGCCAAAAACATGAGTGCACCTTATACACAAGAGCACGTTAATACATGGCAAAATATGGTAATAGGTGTTTCACAAATGCTCACCAAGTAAATAACAGATAGTCTACTTATCTAACTATTGAATGAATATATTTTATGTAACTACTTGTTTACTTATTCCTGGTATTATAGTCCATACTGCACCCATCAGTCCATTTTTACAAGCCATCACATTCTTGGATATGGCTTTGCTACTCAAAAAACTCCAATGACCTCATTTTACTGCATTAAATTACTGCTCTTTGCTTGTTCTAGGCACCCAGCCTAGAACAACACCTATAAGAGGTTTATCCACCTGGTCGTCAGTACGGTTTCACCTGGACCCCACTGATCTGGGGTCCAGGTGAAACCGTACTGACCTATTCCAGAATTTGTTTCTATTCTCTTGGCTACCAACTAGACTTCCAGTCTCATATTGAACAGTCATTTTGTCCTTTTCCCTTAGATTAGTGTCCATTCCTATTCCTTCCAATTTGGATATCAGCTGACCTCTGACAGACATGTGGTCTTGTTTTAAAACCAGGCTCTCCCAGTGGTCACTGCACAGGTCACCCCATGGTGGTCGCCTTGCTGAGCTCATCTAATCTCTTTGACACAGTGCTTCCAGGGTTAGGATGCCATACCTGACTCGCCACTACTTTTGACATATTTTCTGTTCTAATCAAAATATAGAAGAATCCATGGTCATTCCTGTGCCTTGGTTTATTTCAACCCCCTCTCCACTCCCAATATGGACTCCCCTCTTTTGTTTGCCCACCTGAATCCCCCTGGTTCCAGTCTCCTCACACATCTAGGCCCAGCTCACAGCGTGCTCCCTAAGGCTGTCCTTGATCTGCCTGATCCATGCTGGTCTCCTGAGAGTGGTCTGTGCTTTTCATTTGTACACTTGCCACCTTCCAGTGTAACTAATCTGCCTTCCATGTGTATGCTTACAAATTAAATGCCAACCTAGAATCCTAGCAATTCTCGTGCACAAAATTATAAACAGCCCCTCCTTCCAATCCTCCTACCCCTTGGAGGTCACCATTTGCAGGGGTCATGCTTTGATAAACAACATTCTTGGGGAGAAGCATACACCTTTAGAACTTAGATGTCATGTCTGGGTTTGGGAACGTTTGATCTGAGAGAACCTGCAGTAGGACATGGAGAAAAATATTGATTTGCCCTGGGAAGAGGTGGGGAGAGAAAGACAGTTTGCCTTGGAGAAGAGGATCTTTGAACCAAAGAAGTAAAAAGTTAGAGACTTTTTTTTTTTAGTGAAAGATCATTAGTTTCTTTATGCATGATCTATAATCAAGATTACAAAAAGAGCAAGTCTCACAGTTTGTTATTGACTTTCTTATGGTCTGAGTGCCAAATAGTGTGAAATCCAAAGAGAACTATTTTAACTAAACGTGGAGCCGTAAAACAGTAGTTGAATGGAGCATGGGAGTAAGTTGCATGGCGTGTGTTCCTTCTCGATGCACTGACTCAGATCTTTAAAATGAGTGCGCAAAATCTGTTTTTAGGGAGAAAAGAAGGAATTTAGTTTATTGCCTCCCATCATGCCATTTATACATTTATATTTTAATTTCAAACTAAGGCTTTTGTGGGAGTAATAGAAGCATTATCTTCCATAATGCAACATACCTTCTGTGCACACTATGTCTAGTGAGAATGGCAACTGAGAGCTCTCATTCCAACACATGCCTGTGCTCACGGTCTTCATGTCTTGTTCCACCCAACCTCACTCACTCTTGGCTTTCCTCCTGGGCCATCATTGTTTATCATTAAGTCCTTGTCTTGCCTGCCCAGCCAGATGCATGATGCTGTCTCTCCCTCCTAGCTTGGATTTCTACCTTTACATCCCCTTGACTCAGGACCCACTTAATTGGTCCTGACACAACACCCCTGCTGTCTTGACTGGTTCTTGGGAACTTCCTTTCTCACATGGTGCTTCTGTGGGCAACCCTCTCCCTGGTCTATCATCCCACACTCCCCATATCTTGCTTGAGGTGGTGCTAACTGTGTCTGAAGGAGGATAACAGGAGTGGCAGACAGTCATGATGGTGTCATAATAATGTGGATGTAGTGACACAGAGCTGATGGTAAAGCAATTGGCAACCCTCTTGATAAAGTTCATCACTGCTCATGAAACAGAGCAGTTTGAATCAAAGGAAGCAAATATGAAAATAAAAATGTCATTCTCTAGTGAAGTGGAGGATGAAAGTTTTCTGAACAGTATGTGCGAAAGTGCTTTTATTTTTCATTAATTCACCACTCATATTGCCAGAGATACTTTCTCAACATTTGCTTCTTAATTAAAATGTCCTCTTAACTTGTGAGTTATGATTATGTTTTTTGGCTTGGATTGCTAATATGACTAAATAATCACCAATACTGAGTTCATCTTACATTTTTTGGAGGCCTGTGTAGCTCAGGCACCTAGAGATTTAATTACAGAGCTCAACCTTCTCTGTTGTTTTCATAGACTCGTCCCTGTAATCAATCCGATCCTTGGCAACTCTTCATTGGAAACTCCTTTGACACCTATCAAGTCGTTCTCTTCATTAATGCCTAATAAGCCTTCAGAGCCTAAGAATAATTGAAAAATAAACAACTTCAGAGACCAGAGTCAAAATGAGGACTAAACGAAAGGGTGTTTGATATCTCACAGATGGGAACAAGAAAAGCATTGATTAGGGGAATAGAGAGGAATTAGCAAATGCCAACACATATTAGATGGAGTTGTGGCGTCCACATTTTGGAACTTCTAGTCCTACTGAAGGTTTTGGAATTTGGAAGATTTGTGTAAACCTAAAGATTAACCTCTAGACTACCTGAAGTATTTTGGCTACATTTGAATTTAGATATTTTTGGAAAAGCATCAGAAGATTTTGAGAGACTACCTCCTTGAAATGGTTAGAATCTGAATTATTGTTGAAATTACATCAATAATAAAGTATTCTAGTAATAGTTGAAATGTAGCATGACATTGGCAGCAACTAACCAAGATCCAGAAATCTGTATCTTGAGTAGGGTTGTTAGACAAGAGTTATTGAAAATGTATTTAAGCCCAGTCCTTCTGAATATGTGATTTGAAGTTGCACCCATGTGGATCAATGAGATTATTTTAGGAAACAAAAAACAAACACTATAAAGACCCAAAGCAAGATGGTTGAATTCAATGAAGCAAGCCACAAAAACCTTATAAGATATTTAATAAACAGATTGACTAATTTTTTCACTTTGTTTCTAAGATTGCTGGAATATAAGTTTACAGTTCCTATACTCATAGGAAAGATTCCCTTACGTAAGAGTCCATTACCATTTCCACTCTACATACCTGCAAATGAACTCACCTTCTATTCCAAAAGAAAAAGGAAGCCATTTTAGGGGAGCTTCCCATACACACATACCACCTTTTGCCTCTCAAACCTACATCATCATCCATCCCTTCCTCTCAAACCCTGTTGGCATGAAGAGTTATTCTCCCTTCCGTCCAAAGCCATCTCCTCTTTGTGCTCTGGATCCCATCCACCCTTGCCTTTTCAGCACCTTTACCACTATAATTTCCCATCTCTGTCTGCATGCATTACCTTTCCGCCAGCATTTCACCCCTGTAAAGTTTCCTCCCTCTTAAAACCATCCTCCCTCAATGACACCTTATCTTCTAGCTCCTGTTCAATCTCTCTCATCCTCTTATAGCTAGACTACACCCACTTCCTTTTCATTACCCTATTGTTCCTCAACCCACTTCCATCAGCATTTAATTTCCATAACTTTATTGAACGGACTCTTTTAAAGTCATCAGGACCTCCATGTCACTCGAAACGATGAACGTTCTTCAAATCTCATCATACTGGGTTTCTCATAGAAGTTAACTACTGCCTCTTTGAAACATTTGCATATCGTTCCTGTCTTGATTTTTATTTTATATCTTTGGCTCATCATTGCCAACCTTCCTTATACAGTCATCCTCCTTTGCCTGCCCATTGAATGTCAAGGTCCTGCTCTTCTTCTTTTCTCATTCTGCTTTCTTTCCCTGTATAGTGTCTCCCACATTTGAGTCTTCAGTTACCATCTATACGTCAAGGACTCCCATATGTTCATCCTTTGTTCAGAAATCCCTTTTGAGATCCAGAGCATGTATGTGTACAACTGCTACCTTGTCACTTCCAATGGGAGGTGAGAAAGGAATCTCAATCTCAGCATGGCTGAGCCCAAACTCTTGAAGGCGGACTCTCCCATTGTGTTCTTTCGTTTAATGGAAGTTACTGCCGTCCACTCAGCTGTCTAAGCTAGACATGTAAGAGCTCTTCTTCTTCCTAAATTCCCCTGCTGAATCCACAATTTCTAAGAATCTCCAGAATGTGTTTATTTTTCTTCATCCCAATTTTCTCCATCCTCATCCAAGCTGTGACCTCTTGCCTGGCTTACTGAATATCCTTTTAATTACTTCCTTGCTGCTCTTCAACTCTAGCCAGACTGGTCTTTTAAGGATGCAAACTGGATCATCTACCATTTAGCTTAAAACTCTTCAGTGGTTTCCCTTGATGGAAGAATCTTCATACTCTGGGTTTGACATTTCCCCAGACTCTCCTCCCGCCATCCTTCCCTTGCTCTATGCCCATCAAGCACATTGTTTTCTTTCACTGTTTACTGTATAACTCCTGGACATCCTTTCATCATGGCTCAAGTATCACTTTCTCAATGTTATCTTCCCTGTGCTAGAGTCTATCTCCTCACTCTATGCTTCTGGAGTACCCGTTGCATTTCCTTTAAAGGAATTGTTGCAGCTTATAATGATGTAGGTATCTGCATTCTTGCCAGTAAATGTTTCTCCTCCAGAAAGCCTGCTCAATTAATATCCATTGAATAAAGAGTACTGAAATATGCCTAACAAACCATATACATACACAAGAAGTGCTCTTTACATCATTAATGGGTAGCGAGGGACATGAGAGTCATGAGTGAGTGCAACCTGGCCTTTGTAGGTCAGGGCAGCTGTGAGCCAGGTCCCAGACTTAGTTTAAGTTTGGGGTTGCACAGAAAAACAGTCTATAATTGCATGGTTTGGAAATGTTCCCAGATCACTGGTTGGAAAGTCTCTGAGAGAACGTACAAGTTAAATTTGTGTGTAAAATGGGACATGGAAGGTTTGGTCATTCCATTACAGCTGGATTCACATCCTCCCTGACTTTCTGCCCCAACTCTGTGGTCAGTATATCATCTTTTGTAGGCCTCACATATCCATTATGTAATCAGTTGCTATATCATAGCTGGGGCTGTCCTCTTGAAGTGACTAATTGCAAATTACAAGCCTCCAGAGGCCTTCCAAATTTGGCTAAAACAATTGGGTGTACGTCAAGATGGTTGAATGATAAGAAAACTGTGTATTCCTACATTATTAGAGCTGAAAGAGTTTTGGTCCAATATTAACATTTTGCAGATGAGGAAACTGAAGCCAAGCATCAGTAAGTAATTATTATTCAATTACACAAGTTTCAGGAACAGGTAGGTCTAGAACACAAGTCCACTGGCTTTTCTGTAACCTAACCCTTCTAAGCTTCAGAGTGATTTTCACAAGCACTCAGGGGAAAAGCTTCAGGTTTCAGCTTGTGAAACACGGCTGATACCTGTAGTCAAGTCCTGTCACAACAACAATAACAAAAACAAGGTCTGAGATAATTTATTAAATTAGATCTATTTAATATCTATTTTCAGTTATAATTACTCATCATCTTGAAAGGTACTGTCTCATTTCTTAGAGTCATTGTCACTGGTCATGTGCATGAGTTCTATAGGAATGTGGTCCTCATGCTCCTGCATTTTGCATTTAAAAGAAGGGATCAGACTTGGTAAATATTTCTCTTTTCTAATGAATACATGGATTTTATGTAAGCTCAGAAATATTTATCCTTCATAGTGTAAGTGAAAAGTCTGCTTTAACTCATGAAATCACCAATTGTTTGATTCTCCTTGGAGCTGAGGTCACACCGGACAGGGGCGATTTATCTGGAGACCCAAGTGCAGTATCATGATAGAGTTTCAACTTACTGACCAGCAGTTGTGACCTCCTACTCCAAACCCAGAAGGCAGATGCCAATGAATAATTACTTTTCTTTTCATGGTGGACAGATGCTAAGGTGGTCCCTGATAATCTTGTCTGGTATTCATGTCCTTGCATAATCCTCTTCATTTCAGTGTGGGTGGGACCTGCGATTTGATTCTAACTAAGAGAATACAGCAAAGGTGATGGGACTTCACTCCCCTGATTATGTTGCATAAGATTGTAACTTCCTTTTCTTTGCACAAGTTTCTCCCTTTCCCTCAGGATGTTTTTCTTTTGCATACTCTTCATTATCTTTCAAGATCCAGCTCAATGATTGCCTCTTTTGTGGGTTACTGTGTCCTAACTGTTCCCATAGCACTTTATTAGTGTAATGATACCATTTACCATCTTACATTATAATTTATACACGTGGCAGGGTACTGTTAGATGTTGATTTGAATTTTGCTTTCCCAACTTTCCTCTTCATCCTTTTTTCAAGAAGGTAGTCATGTTACCAGCATTTTTCTGCTTTGGGGATTTCTGCAGGGTGGAAAACACATCTCTGAAGCTGTTTGCTTTTCTTCCAAACCAAACTCTTTGAATAGATTGTGCTGGATATCGGGAAGCAGGAAAAGAAGAGGGAGCAGTGCCTCTGGGAGTGGTGAAGGAGGGAGTCCTGGAGTGGAAGCAAGCAGGACTGCTTGCCGTGCTCCAGGAGAGAGCCGCAGACCGAAGGAGAGAGGAGGAAGCAGTAGATCTGAGAAGACTGGTCCCAGCCTAGAGGTGGGCACTCAGGCCCAGGGCTCTGGCCCCCTAAAGAGCCCCATGTCCCAGACACAGATTAGAGGCAACATTGACCGTGAACAAGAACATCATGTGTCACCATGGCAACTAAGGCATGCCCATGACCCATGATTGGAGAGGCCTTCCCATCTGTGTCCAGCCCAAGTTACTTCCCCTCTCCAGGGAGGGAAGGAAAATAAGACTGTGATTAAATTCCCCACAACGTGTTGGGGTGGTCTTGGCTCTGAATTAGATTTCATGTGGGTTAAAAAAAAACCAAAACAAGGAAATCTGATATTTCTTGCACACCTGTTTGTAGATTAAGACTCGTACCAGTATGAATGAGCCCTAAGCACAAGAAACATGAAGAATACGACACCGAAACACATCATAATCAATTTGTTCAAAGCCAGTGATAAAGGGGAAATCTTAAAAGCAGCCAGAGAAAAAAACCTGGGTTACACACAGCAACAGAGATAAGGGTAGTCATAGATTTCTTGTTGGAAACAATACAAGTGAGAAGGCAGCAAAGCCACATCTTGAAAGTCAGTCGATGATTCTTCATCCAGGGAAAATATCGCTCAACAGTGAAGGCAAAAGAAAGCTTTCTTTAAAAGAAATACAAAAGGTGAAAGCTTTGATCACTGGCAAACCTGCACCGCACAAACTGGTAACGGGAGCCTATCAGGAAGGAGATGACCCCAGGTGGAAATGGGGATCTACACCAGTGGTTCTCAACTTGGGGGGGCAGCTTTGCTCCTCCAGACATTTGACAATATCTGGAGACATTTTGGGTTGTCACAATCTGGTGGGGAAGGAAGGTGGAAGGCTCTTACTATCTACAGGATGGAGGCCAGGGATGCTACTGACAATTCTACAGTTTGTAGGACTGACACCCTCTACCCCCAACAAGGACTGTCAGAAGTAATTGGGGCAAAACAAACAAACAAACAAACAAACAAACAAAACAAAAGCAAAAACCCAAACCCTTTATCTAAACAAAGGAAGTAGATGGGTAAATGTAAATTTTTTAATTTAAATCTCTTTCAAAGATTATGGGCCATTGAAGCTAAAATAATGATGATGTGAGGTGGGTTTTATACCAATGTAAAAATAAAATATAGGGCAAGTACAGAAGCTGAGAGTTGAGAAATGGAAGCATATTATTGCATGTTTTTGTTTTGTTTGTTTTTTTTAGATTCATTTTTATTGTTAGGCATACAATTCTACAGTGCATTGTCAACTTGTTGTATAATAAGTTCACCATATTGCATGGTTTTATACTATATGAGAAGTGACATAAGATCCTTTGAAGGTAGACTAGGAGAAGTTAACTATGTATATAACCCTAAAGTAACCAGTAAATAACTAAAGAAGACAAGACATCATTAGTAAGTTAGCAAAGTAGATAAAATGAATCCCAAAAAAGAATCCAAACAAAGGCAGAGAAAGAAAAGGGAGACAATGAACAGGTGGGGACAATACAAAACAAATAGCAAGATAACAGACTCCAACCTAACCATATCAATAATCTTCTTAAATTTAAAAGGCCTCAACACCCCCATTTAAAGGTAGACATTATCAAACTGGATTTAAAAAAGATGCAACTACAGGGTCCAGCAGAAGGAATGCCTGGACTTGACTTACGATTTGATTACAAACTCATAACCATACATGTTTATGGTTACACAAATAATGCTCCCTTTTTATGAGCTGGTAATCTATATCAAATCTTTTATACAAAATCAAAGGCATGTGTGGTTATAATTTTGTAATAAAATCGTAACTCAAGTCTGGGCATTACTTCTGCCTGACACTGTGTATGCTACTTGCAAGATAAAGACACAAGCAGATTTAAAGGTAATGGAAATAGATAAGAAGAAATGCTAAAACTCATGAAAAAGATTGAGCTCTGTTAATATCAGAGAAGGTACACATCATAACAAAGACTATTATCAGGTATAAAGAAGGTCATTTTATAAAGACAAAGGGATCAGTTCTTTAGGAGGTCATAATAATTCTAAATATCCATTCTCCCGATAACAGAATTTCAAAATGCATGAGGCCAAAACTGGTAGTATTTTGAGGAGTAATAGGTAAATACACAATTATAGTCAGAGATTTTAATACAGATGGAGCAAGTAAACAGAAAATCAGTGAAGATATGGAAAACGTGGATCCTTGCTCAACCAATGTGACCTAACCGACGTTTATAGAACACACTACCCCAAAACATCAGAATACAAATTCTTCTCATATACACACAGAACATTTATTATATTCTGGGCTGTAAAACAAGTTTCAAAACCTTTAAAGAGTGTTCCAGTCATTCAAAGTGTGTTCTCCGACCACGGTTGAATTAAATTAGAAATCAGTAACAGAAAGATATTTGGAAAATCCCCACTTATTTTGAAACCAAATAGTAAATCCTGCCCGTCTTGGGGTCTACTGGGAGGTATTAGGTCACATTTTTCTTCCGCTTGGGGTTTGAATAAATAAAACAGTGAAGACATCAGGATGATTTAGATTCAGTCTTGCTTCCCCAGGAACGGCGGATGGAACATTTGGATCCCCAGTGGTCTTTGTAGTCCAAGGTCTTCATGCACAAAAAGTAAAATCGCGTAAGCTCTTAACAGAGAAAAAAGCTGATTGAAAAATTTTAAATGCATTGTAATCTAATATTTAAAGACAAATATAATTTATTGCCTTTGAATCTAATACATGGTTATTTTGTCAACTGTTTCAGGGAGCATACTTTGAGGGGCTGGTTTTAAAAACATATATAAGATAAAAATACGAAACTATTTTAATGCTTTATAATTAGTATGGTGTTTATAAGTTTGCTTTAGAGAATAGGTAAGACTGCTTATAGGTAAAAAATATACTTCCAATCTGTTGATATAGTGTATGTATTAATAATGCATTCTTTTAAATATGATAAATACAAATAAATATTTTGTTTTTCATAAGTGGCCATAACAATATCCCCAGTCCCATGATTTCTTCCCCCACCCAGGACTTTGACACTCCTCCCAACAAGAGGTGGTGTCAGATGCCCCCCTCTTGGCTATAGGCCGGCTTGAGTGACTTGCTTCTGCTGAATAAGTTGGGATGGAAATAATGTTGTGAGACATCTCAGGGTAGGTTACAAAAGGTGAATGAGCTTCCACTTGGCATTCTCTCTCTTAGGATGCCTGCCTGTAGATCCAGTAACCATGTCCAGAGAACGGCTTCAGAGTGATGGAGATGCCCACATGAAGAGGACCCAAGGCACCCAGCTCACAGCCAGCAGCCCCACCCCGCCTTTGCCCCCAGTACTTGAGGAACAGAGCTTTCAGGTTGGCCCAGCTTTCAGCCTCAAGCCTTCTAGCTGAGGACCCAGACACAGTGCATCAAGAACAAGTTGTCCCCACAGTGTCCTGTCTCATTCTTGACACACAGAATTCCTGGGCATACGTGGTTGTCTGACGCCATTAAGCTTTAGGGTGATGTATTAACAACCATGGTTATTGGAACACCAGTACCCTCTTATTTACTTACCAATTTATCCAATAAGCATATATAATTAATATTCTCCAAAAATGATTACATGTTTTGAATCTGTATTCTTAATAAGGTTTTAGTACACACTGTTTCTATAATATGTGGAATGCCTGTATATAGTTACTGGATGTGTGATTACACTTGTATAATTTGATATATTCTTGAATATGTCATTGGATAGAGAAAGATTACACAGGGATATCAGAAAAGACCATAATTTCCCATGGGCCATTATGTGGGTAGATCATGAATCTCAGCAATAGGACCAGATACACTGGACCCCACCAGGGTCCTGGAGCTGATTGGGACAGTATAAGAGTGAGTTCTGTAGCATCTTTGGCTTAATTTCCTCACCTGTTTTGGGGGGATAATAATAGCGCCAATCTTATAGGATTGCTGCACTTAATAAATGATACAATGGACATGGTAGGTACTCAATAAATCTTGGAAATCCATCATTTAAATACAGACACTACCCTAATTTTCAAATCTGGAAAATTTCTCCCCATCACTCACTGCTGGCCAGAGCTTGTAATATTGACTTTTACAGGAATTCACTGTGCTGTTAACTGGGATGACTTCTCAGGGACAGTCTAGTCACTACCGTTGCCTCCTCTGAACGCCCCTGGAGAAGTGCAAATTGTCCCCACAGGACCCTGGGCTAACACCCACTGTTTCCCGGGAAGCTGACTTGTTTCTTGGTGAATTTCAGTTTGGTCCTCTTGGCTTGTCTCACTGAGAGAAATACAGGGACAATTTTGCAGGATGGTAATTTCCCGTAGACTTTTTGAGAAGTTCCACTGTTTGTTTTGGAAAACAGTGTGGGTAAAAGAAAACACAAAGATTTGCTTTCCTCTTCTGACAGCCTGGTTGGGTCAACTCAGTGGCACTTGGCTTTGGGGACAAGCCCTTGTCTCTTCCTCAGCCCTTGCAGGGAGAGCCATCTTGTGTGATTTTAATGTGATTGTGTCTTTACCGTGTGGCCTATCAGCTGTCACTGTCAATGTGTTCAAGAGTGTCTAGAAGGGGTTTTAATTGGCAAGATCTTCAGTAAAATTTGAGAATTAGTGATCCACCGGCTGATGTTAGGACAGTGTCTAAACACTATCAGTGCCATTTTAAAATAGTCTTTCATCAATACAACATTCATCTTAATTAGCCAGAAAATGTTGGTCTCCAAAAAAGCTACCTATGGTTTTGGGGATTCGGCATTGAGTTATGGGATGGCTTGCTGAATTTGATTTATTTGGAAAAAAAGAGATTTATTTAAGTTATTTATATTTTATTTAACTTATGAGGTGCTGGTCAGTGTCCTGAACCATTGGAATGTAGACCCAGAGATACAGGTGGAAAATACCCTTCTGCTCAGTGGGTGGCACGATATAAGCATCAGTTTGAGAGTCTTAATAACTGAATTTTAGTCCTGGTTCTGCCTGAATTTGTTTGTATGATGCTGGGAAAGAGCAACCCAAACTGGAGGTGATTGAGTGCTTACTCTACACCAGGTTATTCTGTATCCGTTGTTTTGTTTTTTGCAACAACAACATGAGGTGAAAACCATCAGCATCTCCATTTTATAGATGAAGAAACACACCAAGGTGGAATGAACTTGACATGGATCACGGCCATGCAACTAGAGACCCAGGTTGCTCTGCTTCAAAGACTGAGGTCTACACAACCATGGGCTAACCTAAATAAGATCCTTCAGTAATATTCATGAGCCTGGATTTTCTCATCTGTATAATAAAGCAGTTGGACTAGATGACCTGTCCCTGGCAGTTCATAAAGACTACAATTCTATGTAGCTTATATATATGGATTTCTGGGTTATTGCGGGGTTGGCTCTATTGTGGCTTACATTCTCATGAAATTTGACAAGGTCTTTGGAGTATCCTTGGGAGTGTGCCAAATTAATGCTCTGGTCCTGATGATATTAAGTGTATTAGCAGCCTTACAAGGACCCTTTGTCTTCCCTGAACTGCACACAACTCTTTGCTAACTTAGTGATGTGACTTGTGTCAGGCAGAAGGGCCGCCATTTTCTTCATTCCCTTGATAGCAGGTTCTCAGTCGTGCTCAGCTGCCCCTGGGTGCTCTGTCAGTATCCACTGGGACTACCTGATTACTATCCTTGGTAGTTTACCGGCTTTGGGGGCATTTAATTTAAATCTGAATAAATTCTTGGCTCTATCCACCTGCACAAAAATGCATCAGAGAATATTTTTCTTGCCAGACGGCTGTTAAAATGGACCCTTGCTTGGTCTTTTCTCTTATAAAAATAATTTATGACCTGCCTCTCTGAACTTCTGACCGTGGGCTTTGCAGGCACCCTGACAGTTTTCTCCCACAACATCGCTCTTGGCAATAGCCTTTAAATATCATAAGAGGGATGGTCGCCAGCACTTGGCATTCCAGCCTCCTCATTTTACACAGTGTTGCTATCATTTAGAGACAACTCCAGGGGATGGACTGTCAGACCTCAGGACTTCAAGTCTCTTTAGGGTTCAAGGCATGAGCTGAGGTTTGTATAGTCTCAAGACTTCATTTGTAAAATGGGAATGGGAACACAAATGCCTGATTTTCAGAGGTTTTGGGTGGATTACATGAAAACTGTGACTATGGGAATGCCTGGTACAACGTGGATATTTGGTATTAATCGTTGTCATGGCAAAGACCTTGAGGACTCTTTCATGTATACTGTACCCAGATTTTTAAATTATTTTTCTAAAATTTTAGGATTCAAGAAGGTTTTCATTTACCCTGAAAGACCTCACGTTTATGTTTCTCTGATGCGGCCTTGAAGAACATGAGATCCAACGAGTCAGAGAAACCCACTGTCTTTCTGACAAACACCTAATCCAATCCATCTCTTCCCTCCACCTTCTCCAAGCCCCACCATCAGAGAATTATTTTGTTTTTGTTGCAGTTACTATGTGTGTGTAATAAGTCACCCCAATTTTATGGTGTTAAGTACCGACCATTTTATGGTGCTCATAGATTCTGTGGGTCAGGGATATGGACAGGACATACAGAGGTGCCTCATTTTCTGCTCCCAGAAGTCCAGAGCAGAGGCTGAGAAGATATGAATGGGTGGGCGTGGCCTCCTTCAGGGTACTGAGTTCTACAATGGAAGTCTTTGGGTATATCTGATGGGGGAGGGGATGCAGCAAACTTGGTGGCTTTATGGGCTCATGGTCTGGAGGCTAGAAGTCCAAAATCAAGGTGTTGGCAGAGACATAACCCCTCTGAAGACTCTAGGAAAGAATTCTCCCAGTGGCTTGGCTTATAGCTACAGAACTTCAGTCTCTGCTTTTGTCACTTGGCCTTTTCCCCTATATGTCTGTGTCTCAGTGTCCAAATTTCCCTCTCTTTTCCACTTTAAGGACTGCATTCATTAGATTTGGGGCCCACTCTAAACCTAGGATGATTTCCTCTGAAGATCCTTAACTGATTAGAGGTGAGGAACCTATTTCCAACTGAGGGCACCTTCTGAGGTTCTCAGTGGACATGGATTTTGCAGGGGATACAAGTTGGGGGAACATTATTAAACTCACCACACTGGATTCTGCATTGGGAAGTCTTGACATTTCCCGAGCAGAGCAAGAATGCTAAAAATATGAAGCACACCCACAAAGCTTGTGAATTTCCTATGCAAGTGCTCTGATGAACTGTAGGACCAGTAAGAGAAGAGAGGGGGACAAAAGGGGTGGGATGTGAAATGTTTTGAAAAGAGCTTTTCAGCTGGACAGAACCACAGATACCAAGATGATGAGGAAGGAACCAGGTGGTGTAGTCTGAAGCGCTGTGTGGCTGGGATGGGCATGAAGGAGGTGGGTGGAGATGAGGTCAGAGGTCAGGCTGCCGTAAGATTTGGGGCTTCATTTTAGGGGTAATGAAACACCAGTGGGGATGTTTGAGCATGAGAACAGGCTAATCTGATTTACATTTTTAAAAAAGTCACTTGGGTTGCTGGATGGAGATTAGACACAGGGTGGAAAGTGTGGGATCAGGGATGAGGTTGGAGGCATGTGGTCATTGAGGCAAGAAACAGCTATGCCTTGGACTAGACAGGCAGCAGTGGATGCAACGAAGGGTAGGAATGGAATTTGTTTGGAAGGCCGAGCTGACAGAACTTGCTGACGGACTGGATGTGGAGTGTGGGAGAAAGTGGAGTCAGGGTGAACCCAAGGTTGTGGCCAGAGCACCCTGGTAAATGACAGCATTACTTTATGAGATGGGGAGGACCGTGGCATAGTAAAATTTGGGAGTACCATGGGAAATCAGGCTTTCAAGTTCGGCTGCATTGACATGGGGAGCTCCTTTCAACATCCAAGAAGATAAACGGCCTTTGGACCTTTAGTCTGCAGCTGGGAGAGAGGTCGGGGTAAGGATTTAGAGCTGGGAGCCGTCAATGCATCAGTGGGGTGTCAAAGCATGGGGCTGAGTGAGGTCCCCCAAGAGAGTGTGCGGATAAGGAGAAAGGGTGGGCAGGACCAAGACCTGGGACCTTCCAACACTGAGAGTGCAGCAAAATGCCTGGAGGGTCTCCACCCTGCTGAAAACATCTAGACTCCTCTCTACTTTAGCTCCTCATTAAAACTCATCTTTGCAAGGTTCCTTTCCCTGGGTCCTGGCAGTTTCCATCTCTTGGTTTTGAGATCAGCTGCATGGGCAAAAAATGGTTAGTTGCATCTTACTCAGATCTGAACGCTTTGGAGCAAAGAGCAGGTTCCTTCTGGAACGTCCCATCTGCTCTGTTCTAGTCCTCTACTTGTGGATTTGCTGTGTGGACCTGGAGACAAATGAGGCGTGGATGGCTGACGAGGCCTGTCTTCTCTGATTCACAGCCCCTCATGCCTCCTGCTGCCTCCCAGCTCCGCTCAGGACATATGGCTGGAGCAGCCACCACACCTGCACAAGCACTTGCTTTCACAGACCCAGCTGTCTGGGGCTCACCTGAGCATACCTGTTTCCCTTTCCTTTGAAAAGCTGGCCATTAATTTCTGACTCCAAAGCTTCAGACTTTATAGGGGAAACCTTTAAGGTATTTCTGTGCCCCCAGTTGTCTACATTCCAAATGGCCTTAGTCGGCCTGCGTTGTATCTTTTGCTTTTGGATAATTTGAATTTAGTGACATGAGAGAGTTTGGGAAGCATAGGGAGGGACTGCTAAGCTCGGCTCCAGGAACCACTGACCCACTGGTACCACCTGATTCGGTTCATGGGAACTAAAACCTGACCTATTGAAAGTCTTGATGGGTGTGGTCTGTGGGGCAGGTGGGAACTGGTTAGGAGGAAAGACAAGGGGGAGCTGGGGAACAGCTCATTAAAATGTGACCCACAACACATACAATGTTGCCAACGCTCCACCAGATTGCTCTTATGCATGTATGGAAAAGCCAGCCCCTTCCCATTGCAGCAAAGATGTATGCTTGGACACACACGCACACACACACACACACACAGCCTTGCTGCAGACCAGGCCTTTGCCAACACTGGCTTCTTATTAAGTACTTCAGATTTAGGATGAAAGCATGTATAAGATCAGAAACCTTTTTTTTTTTTCCTTGAGCATGAAAGAACTTTGTGCCTGTAGACCACGTACTGGCTTACATTCCAACATAAATAAGTACCACAACACAAGTCTCTCCAGCTCAGAGCCTGCTTGCAAGAGACCCTTGGAATGGAATCAGCAGTGCCTGAATTTTTTTCCCATCACCCAGTGAAATCCCATCCAAACTCAGTCTTCGTCCCAATATAAAGCAACGCAGAGGACTCTGGAGAGCCTCCCCGAAGCTGTGGATTTCAGGAGGTAACTGGCTAATCCCTCTGGTTTGGGGGTCAAGCTGCTCCCCTCCATCTCCTACTGTTCCTCCAACAGCTGGGCTTTCTCAGTAAACGGCCACTTTCCACTCTTTTAATCTGCCCATTCCTTTCTCTCCATGTTTCAAATGCAAAGGCCCATTGTGTTTGGACTACAATAAGCTCCACTGTTCCCCCAACTTCTTCCCCACTTGTTCTGTGTATAAAATAGCTCCCTGTTTCTTCTGTCCCCCTGGAGCATTAATGACTGTCAGCTACTGGCAGTGGACTTGAGCTATCGCAACGATAGAGGAAATGCAGCCTTAGCCTCAGCCTCAGTCTGGTGACTGGAGATTTCTGGTTATTGCCCTTAGGGAGACACCTCAAGAGGCCAAAGGAGGTGTACCCCTTAGCAGGTGCCCCAAGTCCCTGTAAGTCAGTCTCTGTGCCCTTGGCTGTTCACCCCCCACCACGGCTCTGTCCGCTCTCCCGCTTGTCCGTGTCAACCTGTTCCTCCCTCCTGTCATCCTCACCGGCTCCCTGATGACACACTGTCTGGCTCCCGGGCCTTCCTGGATGTGGTTGCCCATTTGAGAAGATTATTTTCTAACTTGAAAATCTGCCACCGTAGGACTTCTGTCTCCCACATCTGGACCCAGACAGCAGAGCAGGACAGGAGCCCTCCTGGCCTGGCATCCTTCCACCAGGGGACTCGCATGTGCACGCTGTCTCAGAGGGTGCGAATTATTAGTTCATTCTTTCCCTCACTTGCAAATGTAGTTTTCCCACAGAAAGGAGCAGATGTGCCCATTTGGGCATCTCAGTCCTACTAGCCGATTGGCCTTAACAACATGTTCCTCTTGGGTGAATTTGCCCTTTCAAGGTGAAAACACCATGGATAACCTTATCCCGTGAATCTCCATACCGAGCGTCTCAGGCAGGAGTGACAGACTGGAGGGAGAAGGCTTTTTGGTGGGGCGGAGCTTTCTTGGGGTGCGTATAATCAATATGAATGCGCATCTGAATCTCTGGGGAGACCATTGAAATGGAAATTCTGATTCAGTGAGTCATGCGTGCGTGTGTGTGTGCGTGCGTGTGTGTGCGTGTGTCCGTGCGTGCGTGTGTATGTGCATGTGTGTATGTGCGCGTGTGTGTGCGTGTACGTGCATGCGTGTGTGTGCGTGTGTGTGTGTGTGTGTGTGTG